>JAUELO010454185.1:0-12942 GCA_032357855.1 Amphibolips quercusostensackenii | reverse complement strand
CCTGAATGTAATTTGTGTAATCCTTTCAAATTTCAAGTTTGTTTGAGTACCTAGCGTGGAGGCACTCGGGATTTGTTCAGATGAAAGTGGCAGGGTAGGTCTTTGAGGGTTGTTAAAATTGATTATGGGGCCGCAAATATAAATTGGAGTGTTCTGAAAGTGAATTGTGTAATTATTTCAAGTTTAATAATTTTTTGATGCTTTAGCCGGAAGGCACTTGGGATTTGTTCAGGTAAAAGTAATAGGGGCGGTTTTAGGCGGTTTTTAAAATATATTATAGAAACCAAAATATAACTTGGAGAATTCTGAAGATGACTTGCGTGTTTATTGTAAAGTAAAAACATTTTTAAGGTTTTCTAAAGGTATTTGAAAAATATATTACAGGACCAAGAATATAACTTGGAGTGTTCTAAAGGTGACTTGAGGGATTATTTTAAATTTATAAATTTTTTGAGTGTTTTGAGTGAAGGCACTTAGGATTTCTTCTGCTAAAAGTGGTAAGGATGATCTTGGGGCATTTTTGCAATACATAATTAGATAGGAAATATAACTAGGAGTATTCCTTAAGGTGACTTGTATGATTAGTGCAAATTTTTGGACTGCTTTATTTCTTTTGAACCTTTTTTCGTTCACTGGGTTAGGAGACACAGTAATGAAACTCTGGAATTTATTTTTTCGTTTTTTTTCCTCCAGTGCAGCTTTTATAATAAACCTCAGTTTTTAGTCTTATCAACCGGATGTGCAGAGAAATATTTTACTCGCAGTTATTTTATTGGATGCGCCAGCCCTGGTAGCGAATATCTCCTTCCAGCTGAATTCGACTGCATTCATCAAGGTCACGCTGTACTATCTTTCCTCTTTCTTCCTCCCTCGCACTCACTTCCTCTCGATAGATGGATCCTCTTAAATAAACTCTCTGCCTCACTGAAACGCAATTCGAGTTTAACCTTCACCGTGTCCCATGCCTCGCGACCACACTCACGCATCCACCCACCCACACTTACGCATCCACCCACCCACAGTGTCCACATGATTACAACGACCACCAGAGCATAACAGCGTCCCTCGTCTCTCTTTTATTTCGTGTAAATACATCGAGGCTTCCTTCTTTGGCCTTCCTCTTATCTGACTAACAGAGACTCATTTCCGCGATGCAAACTTTTTCGACCAAGGCTGCTGCTTTCGGGGATTTGCGTAATTTTATAAAAGGGGCCAAGTAGAAATAATTCGACTCGGCTAAGTCTTGAAACGCCTCGCAATGAAATCATAGCCAAGACATTTTGTCTTGTCCAACTCAAGGGAAGGGCATCATTGTCCCAATAGCCCAAGGCCCCCGGGGCACATGGGGGGGTTGTTTAAGTAAAAGTGGCAGGGGTGGTCTTAGGGGGTTGTTAAAAATTATTATGCGACTGGAAATATAACTTGGAGTGTTCTGCAGGTGAATTAAGTGATTGTTTTAAAGTTTTTTATTTTTTAAGTACTTAGCCGGAAGCCACTTAGGATTTTTCCAGGTAAAAGCGGTAGGGATGGTCTTAGGTTGTTTTTAAAATTTTTTTAAAAAAAGAGAAATATAACTTGGAGTGTTCTAAAGGGCACTAGTGTGATTGTTTTAATTTTTTTAATTTTTCAAATGCTTAGCTAGAAAGCTCTTGGGATTTGCTAAGGTAAAAGTGGTAGGGATGGTCTTAAGGTGTTTTTGAAATATATCGTCGGAACAGAAATATAACTTGGAGTGTTCTGAAGGTCACTTGTGTGATTGTTTTACATTATCCCAAAAGGCTCCCAAGGCCTCCCCAATGGTCATCACTAATCCGCTCCTAATTTTACAGAATTTTTATATTATCTATCTTCATAATACTCATTTTTTATTAATTATTAATTTTATTTACCTGCAACTGCTTGGTCCCAGCCTAGCTACTAATAAAATTTACCAACGAAAATTTTTGTAATTTTGACTTTTGAAAATGTTAAAGGATAATACATAATCCTCAAAGGCCTGAACCATAGATTGGTGATATAATTTTGTTTTGAAGAAAGTCGGCATCATTTTAAATGATATTTAAAAGTTTAAAAAAAATTTCAAAAATAATTTAAAATTTGAAAAGATTTTAAAAAGCCTTAAAAATGTGGGCTTTTGTAGATAAAAAGTGGAAAAATTTTAAATACCACCGATTTTCAAGATAATTAATTTTTTTTTTTAATTTGCAAAATAAAATTTACAAAATATTTTAAAAATTTTTCCAAGCGCTAAAAACTCATAAATATTATTTACTTAATATCTTTTAAACTGACTCAAATTTGTCATGAATTTTGTAAAATCCTATAAAATAAAAAATAAAATTTCTTCGAAATTTTCTAGATACTTTTTCGTCATATCTGAAACCTTAATAATTTTTTTGAATTTTCTCGAGTAACCTAGAAAATTTTTTTTAAAATTAAGAAAATAAATAGTTTTTCGAAAATTTTACTTTGCTTTTAAAAATTATTTTAATCTTTAAATTATAATTTGCCTAATTTTTTTCCTTTCTTGACTAAAAAATCTTTTTTGTTAAAAAATTGTCTTTTTATTTTTAAAATTCATCGCTATTGGCAGAATTTTTATCTTTTTTTTAAAATTAAAATTGCAACTGTTTGGTTTCAGTTGTAAATTAGTTTTAGGACGACGATTCAACAATTTTGTTGAAACATCGTCTTTTTTGATAAATTCAATTTTTTTAAATTTAAAATTGAAACATTTGAAAATATTTTTCAAAGATTTACAAAACAAAAATATAAAAGCTTTTTAAGAATCTCTGAAAAAATTGTAATTGATTTTTCATTTTACAATATTTATTTTAAGAGAATACTTAAAAAGATTTCGAAACATTTTAAAAAATTTTCAAAAACGTTAAAATAGAATCTTGGAAGTTTTTGAGGCAATTTTTTTAATTTTGTAGAACTTTTTTAAGATTTAAAAAAATGTTCAAAAAATTAAAAAAATTTGAAGTTCTTAAAAAATTTCAAAAATAATTTAAAATTTGAAAAGATTTTCAAAAACTTAAATAAAACTTGGCTTTTGGAAGATTTCGAAATAAAATTTTGAAGTTTTTCAAGATTTTGAAAAATTTCAAGATTGTAAAATTAGTTTTAAGATAATATTTAAAAAGATTTTAAAACATTGCAAAAGATTTACAAAATTTTTAAAAACGAATCTGGAAAATTTTAAGACAATTTTAGAAATAACTGGAGTCAGTTCGAAAGATATTTATAAATTTTGGAGGTTTTTGATAGATTGAAATATTTCAAAACTTTAAAAGTCTTATAAAACTTTATAAAATATTTCTAAATTATTTCCGAGCCTTAAAAATCATGTGAAATTCTGCAAAATAAAGAAAAAATCTTAGAAATTTTCTGGATACTTTTTTGACATATCTGAAATCTTAAAAAATCTTTTTAAATATTCTTGAGTAACTAAGGCAAATTATATTTATAGAACCTTAAAAGTAAATAAACAATAAAACTAAAAAAATAGTTATTCGAAATTTTTATTTTGTGTTCAGAATTATTTTTCCCTAAAAATTATAATTTTACTAAAATTTGTTTTTCTTAATTGAAACATTTTTTTTGGTTCAAAATTCAACAATTTTGTTTAAAATTTGTCTTTCTTTCATAAAATTAATCTCGGTTAAAGAATCATTTTTTTTGGTTGAGTATTCAACATTTTCATTTAAAATTCATTTTTTTATGAATTGAACTTTTTTTGTTTTAAAAATATTATATTTTTGTATTGAAATATTAATGATCACATTTTTCTTGGAAATTCATATTTTCGAGTTAATTTTTTTTTTTTAATTTGTGTCTTTTGAAAAATATTTAACATTTTTTGTTTGAAAATGCAACTGGTTGGAAATAAAATTTTTTTTGGTTAAGAATTCAACTATTTTGTTGGAAAAAGTCTTTCTTGGATGAATTCATCTGTTTTTCATTAAAATTTTTTTTTTTTATTGAAATATTGAGTATTCAATTTTTCGTTAGGAATTTATATTTTTCCTTCAAAATCTTATCTATTTTTTAAAGACTTACTTTTTGGTTGAAACTTTGAATTGACAAATCTGAAAATTTGAAAAATCTTTTTAAAAAATTTAAAGCAATATATAGATTTGTGAAGATTTTAAACAAAAAACTTCGAAACTTTTTAAGAATTTTGAAAGGTTACAAGAAAATAAAATAATTTCTTTAAGATTTTAGGAAAATTGAAAAAAATGTATTTTACAAAATTTATTTCAAGAGAACATTTAAAAAGATTTCAAAACATTCCAAAAGCTTTACAAAATTTTTAAAAAAGTATATAGAAGATTTTAATACATTTTTAGAAATAATTTGCATCAGGTAATAAAATATTTACAAATTTAAGAAGTTTTAAAAATATCAAAAATATTTTTAAATTTTGAAAGATGCCTGAAAATTAATTTTAAAATTTTATGTTTTCAAAGCCACAACAATTTTTAAATATCTTTTATACTGACTTAAATTTTTCCTAAAATAATAATAAATAAATCAGGATGATTTTGAAGATCAAACCTCAGTTTTCAATTATAAATTTTCCAAATTGAAGAAATTTTAAACATAAAGCATCAAATTTACAGAATTTTTTATTGTAAAATTTAAAACTCTCATAATTTTTAGATGTAAATTAAAAAAATTAAAAAATCTTAATTCTCAACATGCATAAATACAAATTCTCAAATTTTAAAGATCAAACGTCAAGTGTTCAATTTTAAATTTTCCAAATTAAAAAAATTTTGAATACAAATCATCAAACGCATAGTATTTTAAATTGTAAAAATTAAAACTTGTCCCATTTTGATTTGTAAATTTCCGAATTTAAAAACACTTCGATTGTAAAAATTTACAATAAAAAGGTAAAAATAAAAAGTCTTTATTTTAATTAATTTCAAATAAAAATTCTTAAATTTGGATTATTTGTAATCGAAATTTCTCCAATCTGGAAGATTTAGAATTAAAAACTTGTCTTTTGAATTTCAAAATCATCAAAATTCAAGAATTTTTGATTGGAAAACTTAATACTCGCATGATTTTTCATTTTCATTTTAATTTTTAAAATTTTTAAATTTTTAAAATTTCAATTTAAAGATATATGAATGAAAATGCTTAAATTTTTAATATCAAAACCTCAAGTCTTTAATTCTAAACCTTCCAAATTGAAGAAATTGCATATATTTCAATTGTTAATATTCAAAACTGAAAACTTTTTAGTTTCAAAAATGCATAAATAAAAATTCTTATATTTTTATTATTAACAATAAAAATTTCTTCAATTTGGAAGATTTAGAATTAAAAACTTTGTCTCTTGATTTTCAAAATCTTAAAAAACAACAAAATTGGAGAATTTTTATTCATACATTTTTAAAATTAAAGAATTTTAAATTCTAAATCGTTGAGGGAACTATTCAAAAAATGTTCAAAATTACATACCTTCAGAATATAAATATTGTAAAGTAAATAATTTACAATTCTATATTTTGAAAATTCAAGAATTTTAAATTATAACTCTTTAAAATTGCGGATATTCAAACTGCAAATCTTCAAAATTGAATAATTTTAAATTTAGAAAACAAACAATAAAAAATTATGCGAGTTTTAAGTTTTAAAATTGAAAATTCTGTATATTTGATTATTTTTACTTTAAATTTCCTTGATTTATAAGATTTAGAGATTTAATATAAAATATTTATTAGAGCCCTTCTGAAAATAAGTTTCCTTTCAACTATTTTTCAAAATGTAAAGTTCAATTTTTAACTTTTTCAATTATGAAATCATCCAGTTTATAATGTGCAATTCTGGAATCTTTTGATATAAAAGTTTTTATTTTAGGTCTTCGTTTTTGAGGGTACATTTTCAATTGATAGAATTAAAAAATGTAGCTTTAAAGACATAAATAAGAAAAAATGAATAGCTTATGAAATAAAAATTTTTTAACAAAAAAACGTTTCAAGTTGATTAACTGTAAATATAAATTAATTATTGATTTTTAATATTAAACAATTTACCGGTATTAACCTTCAAAATTGTTAGATTTATAATTAAATGCTTTTATTAAATTTTAAATCATAATATTCAAATGTTGTTTAATTCTAAAATATTATATTTTCAACCCATTCAATTTAAACATTTTTAAATAAGAAAAGGAATTTTTCTTAATAGTTAGCAATGTTTGACTGTTTATATAAAATGAGGAATTATTAATGAGATATTTAAAACTAAACAATTTGAAATATAATTGTTTAAAACAGAAAGTCTTGAATCGTTAAAATTTTATAGAGCTAAACCTATACTTTAAATGTGACAATGATACTTTAATGTTTTATTTGAAAAATGTATCATTTGTAATTAAATTTTTTGAATTTCGATGTATAAAAAACAGTTGAACAATCATGCATTTAGAAGAAACTTAAGTCAATTGAGAAGATATTTAGAAGCTTCAAAAAGATTCAAACTTAATTAACAACTCAAAAAAATTTCAAAAGATTTAAACAAAATATAGATCTTAAAAGATTTCAAAGTAAAATATTAAATCTCTTCAAGGATTTTGAACGGTTTTAGGATAATGAAGAAATTTCTTAAGATTCGTGGAAAAATTTTTTTAGTTTTGCTTTTATTTTGAAAAATTAAATTTCAAATAAATATTGAAAAAGATTTTAAAACAAAAACAAATTTTGATGAATAAATAACGCTTCACAATTATTAATTTAGAAAAATTTCGAGTAACTAATTGAAAAATTAAAAAGATTTTTTAAAATGCAAAATAAAATGTAGCTTTTTGAAGATTTAAACAAATTTTTTTTTAAGATTTCTAGGAAAATTAAGAATGATTTTTGATTTTGAAGAAATAATTTTAAGAGAATATTTCAAAAGATTTTATAGATTTCAAAGGTATTAAAAATAATCTGGAATATTTTAATGCAATCTTTTAAATTTTCCAGGATTTATGAAAAGCATTAAGAAAAAAATCGTATCACTTTAAAAGATCTATAGAAGTTTAGAAAAAATTTTCTAATAATTTCAAATTGTAAAAGATTTTCAAAAATGTAAAATAAAATGTTAATTTTTAAATAAAATTTTAAGGTCTTTTCAGAATTTTAAAAGGTTTTAAAATATTAAAATTTTTATGTTAAGATTCCCAGGAAACTTAAAAGTGATTTTGTATTGAAACAAAATAATTTTAAGAGAATATTTAAAAATATTTCAAAACAAATTTCAAAATATAAATAACAATAAACAATTATCAATTTGTAGCGAATTAAAATGATAATGATTTAACTTTTAATTTAAAAAGTGTTCATTAAAAAAAATTGTAACCTTTTAATCTTAAATGCTTCGAACGGAAAATTGTTCAACTGCTTAGGCTGATTAAAACTGAAAAACGATATAAAAAGACTAGAAAAAAATCACCCGTAGGATAGACCGGGGCAGCGGCAACCCTCGGGACAAAGGTATCTTCGCAAATATTCATATAAATTTTTTCAATGAATTTGATTTTTTCTAAAACTTTTATTAAATTCTGAGAAATTAAAAAAAATTACTCAAAATGTTCCTAATTATTTTTCAAACATTTTGGATATTTTATAAAAATTTCTTTAATAATCTGTTAAAATCATTTTTCAAAATAAAAAGGCATTTTATTTATTCCCAGGAGTTTTGAGAAAAATTTTGTATTATCTTAAAGCGTCTCAAAATTCTAAAACGGATTCAAAATTTTATTTCAACATTTTAAAAAATGTACATTTTTTATAAATATTCAGAATGTTTTCAAATTTTTCATTATTTTTGAAATTATTTTAAAAGTTCTAAGTATTTTTATCATGGTTATAATTTTTTTCTAAAACTTTTATTAAATCCTCGGAAACTAAAAAAAAATCACTTAAAATGTTCTAAATTATGTTTTGACAATTTTTGGTGTCTTTTGAAATTTTTCATAATAATCTGTTAAAATTAATTTTTCAAAATAAAGAGTAATTTTAAATTTTCCTAAGAATTTAAAAAAAAATGTTGTAATAATTTGTAACCTTTTAAATTTCCGAAACAGATTCAAAAAATTTCAAAATGTATATTTTGTTTTAAATTATTTGGTATTTTTTAAATCTTTCAATTATTTTTAAATTCTTTTAAAAGTTCTAAGTATTTTTCTAAGATTATAATTTTTTTTTTCTAATTTCTAATTTTATGTCAAAATCTTTAAAAATCTACATTTTGTTTTGAATTATTTAAAATGTTTTTTAATTTTGTGATATTTTTGAAATGCTTTCAAAAGTTCTAATGAATCTAATTTTTTTCTAAAACTTTTATTAATTCCTGAAAAATTGAGAAAATTACATGAAATGTTAAAAATTATTCTTTAAAAATTTTACATGCCCTTTGAAATATTTTTTAAAAATTTAATAAAATTAATTTTTCAAAATAAAAAGTCATTAAAAATTTTCCTATAATTCTTTAAAAAAATTTTGTATTATCTTAAAACCTCTAAAAATCCTGAAAAAGATTCAAAATTTTATTTTAATTTCTTAAAAAATCTGAATTTTGTTTTAAATTATTAAAAGTTTTTTATCATTTTTGAAATTCTTTCAAAACTTCAAAGTATTTTCAAAAATGATTCTAATTTTTTCTAAAACTTTTATTAAATCCTGAAAAATTAAAAAAACATCACTCAAAAAGAGCCAAATTATTTTTTGACAATTTTAGATATTTTTTGAAATCTTTTTTAATAATCTGTTAAATTTAATTTATCAAAATAAAAAGTCATTTTAATTTTTCCCAGGAATCTTAATAAAAATTTTGTATTATCTTGAAAGTTCTCCAAATCCTGAAACAAACTCAAAATTTTATTTCAAAATCTTAAAAAATCTAATTTTGTTTTAAATTATTATAAATGTCTTGAATTTTTTTATCATTTTGGAAATTCTTTCAAAAGTTCTGAATTTTTTTTAATGAATCTTATTTTTTCTAAAACTTTTATTAAATCCTAAGTAATAAAAAAAATTACTTGGAATGTTTCATATTATTTTTAAAAAATTTTGGTTGTATTTAAAATTTTGTTTTAATAATCTGTTAAAATTTTTGTATCAAAATAAGAAGGCATTTTCAAATTTCCCTAAAATTATAAGAAAAATGTTGTGTTATCTTGAAACATTTCAAAATTCTAAAACAGATTCAAAATTTTATTTTAAAATTTTATTTCAAAATTCTAAGAAATTTACTTTTTTTTATAAATATTTGAAATGTTTTTAAATTTTTTATTTTTTTTTTTAATTATTTCAAAAGTTCGAAGTATTTTTTTAGAGATTTTTATTTTTTCTAAAACTTTTATTAAATCCTGGGAAATTAAAAAAAAATCACTTAAAATGTTTCAAATTATTTCTTTGACAATTTTGGGTGTCTTTTATAATCTTTTTTAATAATCTGCTAAAATTAGTTTTTCAAAATGAAAAATCATGTAAAATTTTTCCATGAATCTTAGAAAAAATGTTTTATTACCTTAAAACCTGCAAAAATCCTGAAACAGATTCGAAATTTAATTTCAGAATCTTAAAAAATCTACATTTTGTTTTAAATTATTTGGAATGTTTTTGAATTTTGTATGATTTTTAATATTATTTCAAAAGTTCTCATTATATTTTTAATGATTCTATTTTTTTCTGAAACTTTCATTAAATCCTGGAAAATTAAAAAAAATCACTTAAAATGATTCAAATTATTTTTTTGACAATTTTGGATGTCTTCCGAAATCTTTTATATTAATTTGTTCGAATTAATTAAAAAAAATCATAAGTCATTTGGAATTTTCCCTGAAATGTTAAGAAGAATTTTGTATTATTTTGAAACCTCTCAAAATCCTGAAACAGATTCAAATTTTTATTTCAAAATCTTAAAAATCTACATTTTGTTTCGAATTATTTAAAATATTTTTTATTTTTTTTTTTAATTTTTGAAATTCTTTCAAAAGTTCTAAGTATTTTTTTTATGAATCTAAGTTTTTCTCAAACTTTTTAATCTTATGAAATTAAGAAAATTACTTAAAATTTTGAAAATTATTTTTTGACAATGTTGGATGTCTTATGAAATCTTTTTCAATATTCTGTTAAAATTGAATTTTTAGAACAAAAAGTAATTAAAAATTTTCCCAGAAATCTAAAAAAAATTTTTTAAAATATTATCATAAATTATATTATTATAAATTATATAGATTATAAATTATTATTTATTATTTTATTATTATATATTTTTATTTTACTTTACATTACCTTATTTTATTTCATTTTTTACTGCTTAAAATTATTTTTGATTTTTTTTCAGCCCCCTCTCTCCCCTGTAACAAACCGTAAAATTTGTTTTGGACTCCTTCCCACTCAACGCCGTTACGTATCATTTTTTGGATTATGTTTAAAAACTTAATAAACGTTTTCGAAATAAAAAAAAGTTTTTAAAAATAAAGTATTGTTTAGAAATAAATGAAACGATATTTTGATGTAACACTGAATACTTTTTTAATATTTTTTTTAGTCACATAAATATAGAAGTTACTTAATTTTAGTACTAGTTGAAATTAACCAAAACATTTTTTTAGTACCATAAGGATGACATAATAATGTTATAAGAAGAATCTGGAAGATTTTAAAGAATTTTTATTTTATTTAAAAGGATTTTATAAAATGTTAGGAAAACTCGAGTCTTTTTGAAAGACTCTTAGGACTTTCAGAAGTTGGGAAGAAATCAAGAAATATTTTATAAATTTGCGGAAATGTTTCGAAGTTTTTGAATATTTCTAAACTATATAAAACGTCTGAAATTCCTAAAAATATTTTTAACAGACTAGAATTTTTCTTTAAATTTTTTAAAATCATTCAAAATGTATAAAAAGTGCCTTATAATCCTCTAAATTGTACTAGAAATTTGAAGAAAATTTTTATATTCTTTTCAAACCTTTCAATATTCTTTTGAAGCTGATAAAATTTTTTTTTTAGATCATTAAAAATTTACATTTCTAAAAATCTTTTAAAGTTTTAAATTCTTTTAGAATCTCTTTTATTCTTCTAAATATTTCTTAAATTGACTTGGTTTTTGTTTTGATTTTTTAATTCTACCAAATTGAAACATTTTGCTTTAAAATCTTCTACATACTTTTTTGCAATTTTAGGAAATCGTTTAAAATATTAAAAAAATTTTTTTTTGTTAATTTTCTCTTAAAGTTCATTTTTCAAAATAACAAATCATTTAAAATTTTCACACGAATCTTAAGATATTTCTTTTTTAAATAAATTTTTCCTAAATTTTTTTCCAATTCTGTAAAATAAACACAAAATGCCTTAAAATCTTTCATATTCTCCTTCGACAGTTTTAGAAATCTTTTGAAATGTTTTGAAATTTTTAAAAATAATCTCTTCAAATTAATTGTTCAAAAAAAATTATTTTAATTTTTCCTAGGAACGTGAGAATATTTTTTTTTGTTTTCGTGAAACCTTACAAAATTCTTTAAGAATCTCAACAAGTATTTATTATTTTTGGGTAGTTTTAAAACTTCTGAATATCTCTTAACTTATTCAAATCTTTTTAAAAATTATGCAATACAGCAAAATTGCAACATTTTTCTTTGACATTTTTTACAATCTTTTTAAAAATTTTAGGAAGTAATTGAAAATGCTTTGCAATCTTTTTCAATTTTCTCTTAGAATTCATTTCAAAACAATTATTTAAAGTTTTTCCACGATTCTTAAGAACATTTTTTTCATTCTCTTGACACCCTGCGAAATTGAATTTGCCCAACATTTTTTTAAATCCTCAAAAATTATAAAAATTTTCATTTTGAAATCTTCAAAACCTAAAATTATACATTTAAAGTAAAACCTAAACCATTAAAATATTTCCGAGAAATCATGAATAAAGTTTAATCTTCTTAAATCTTTTATAATCAATACAAAGCTTCTAATTTTTTTCGAATTCTTCAAAATAAGCTTTTGCCTGTAGTTTAATTTTTCTTATCTCTTTAAAAATGTAAGAAAGTTTACGAATTATAGTGTCCTAGCAAAAAGTTAAGAACAAAATTATTTGCCAATATTAAACAATCATTTACAATTTAAATCTTCAATGTTTAGCAACATTTGGAAATAAATTTTATGATAAAGTAAAAGTATTTATTCAGAAATTTTAATGTACAAAGTTGATGGTGCAGAAAATTCATAATTTAAAAATGTTACGCGATCGGGTCAAACCCCCCCCCCCCATAACAGACCGTAACGAAATACGAACCCCCTATAACCCCTATAAACAGATTGGTTATTCAAAACGAAATAACTGACTCTTCGTACTCGTCTCTCATCTACTTTTTTTTTTTTTAATTGTCTAACCTTCTGCTTTTTTTAAAACTATTTTCCGCCCATATTGCTCTTCCTAAAAAATTTGTAATACAGTACAATAATAAAATACTTATTTTTTTCAAAGAGAAAGTCCCTAAATAAAATTATTTGTTTTTTTTTCAGCGTCAAAGTACAATCAAATTTCAACCAACAATTTTAAATCTTCATTTTCTACGAAAAGACACTTTCATAAGTTTTTTTTCTCAACTTTTTGCCTTGCGATCATAAACAAAATTTCTTGAAATATTTATCATAAGGAAACTTATATCTTTTTTCTTTTCACAGACTTTTTAGCGAAAAATCGTCTATCACAGTGCGATGCTGTGACACTAAATCTTTATTTTCCCTAAACAGAATAATTTTTTTTTATAAACACTTTTTCATTTTTATTCAGTCTCCCCATATTTCGAGAGCGAGTTTTTATTATCTTTTAAAATCAAAAAATAGATTTTTAGTCGCTATCCAAATATCCATGAAATTTTAACCCGCAAAGTTTTAAATAATTTAAACTATAAATTGCTCTTGTTGTCGTGAT
>JAUELO010454155.1:0-12945 GCA_032357855.1 Amphibolips quercusostensackenii | reverse complement strand
CGTCACCATTCGACGTTGATACAACAATTTGTTCGTTTGTTGGTATAGGGTCATATTCATTACCATGTGCTCTCAATTTGAGTCCTTTATGGGCAGGAAAAGTAAATTTTTGAAGTTCGAATATCCGTTTCGATTCGGTTCTGGAAATCAGCCGAATAAATGGCAGTTGATCAAGTTTATGTGCATGTCCGTGATGAGAAGGAAGCCTGTTAGGTGGATTCATGCACCTGGTAGGATTAGAAGGTCTTGAAGACAAAGACTTCTGGCAAAAATTATGTCCAGCAGAAGGAGATCTGGACCTGTTTCTTACTGGAGCAGACGTGTCATGAGAATCAGCACTTTCAGTACGAGGAACACCAGAAATAGAGCTAAGATTAGATGAAGACTCCGTCTCTGAACTTAATTCTGCAACAGGAAACCGATAATTACAGTTTTTAAGGACGTAAATTAAGATGAAATGCACGTTATGGAAATTTTTTGGAAATTTTCAAATCAGTCATTGAAATAATGCAGTTCAAAATTTTAAATGAGGTGGTAGTTCGAACCTCAATGTGTAGGCCTAGATAAAGTTTGTTGCTACTGTTCCGGTCTGACGTTCTTTTGGAATTTCGTTCAAAATTTCTTATTCACATTATTCAATACACTTTATTGCTTTTTCAAAGCGTTTTCAGTATAATTGAAGCATGAATGCGAAAGTCTGACTGCTCAACGCTTTTCAGAGTTGAAAAATTGTTTCTAATAGCGTTCTGCTAAATAGAGCACTGTATAAGGAAATGCACATTTTTTGTTAGAATACTTTTAAACCTTGAATTATGGTCTAATTAAACTTTTTTCTAAATAAAATGCATTTGTGAAGATCATTTAGCTCGTATCAATCAAAACATTTTATAAAAAAGTTGTAAATAGTGCAATGAAAAACTCAATTTTACTAAAACTGATTTTTATTAACGTTGAAAGATTTTTTCCCTTTTTGCCTGAATTGCTATAGGTATTCCTAGAAATAACAAACTCTTGACAATAATTTAAAAAATATGGCAAGTTAAATATTTTTATAAAATAAGGGTATACAAATGGAAAATTATTTAAGTTAACTGTAGAAAAAATCGTTTTTAAAATCAAAATAGGTTAAAACTGGGTTTAATATGAATGCATAATAACACTTCCAGGGAAAATTTGGAATGATTCTCTAATATTTTTTACAACGTAAAATTCAACAAAATGGAACTTTTACCATCATTACTGTTCTGTATTAAATATTTTAGTAGAAAAAAAATTAGAATAAATTTATTCCTAGAAGCTTTTCAAGTTTAAAAATCTTTCTCTGATACAAAGAGATAGGTACAGCTTATTAGCGATACTTTTCTCTTATTGGTACATTTAATTCGGAAGATTACCTTCATTTCAGAGGCGACTTAAACTTTAAAAATATTATTCAATTGGTCCATTTCAGTGATTCAGTACAAGGGGCTTCTTAGAGTAAAATAAACGATTCTTAGGCTAAAAGTTAAAAACTGAGCTAAGCAGTTAACCTTTTAAATTTTCCTACAAATTTGTATTCTGTATTATAGATCAACTAATTAAATACAGTTTTCAAATCTAAAGTGAGCTTTTTAATTTAGACCGGAAATTGGCATTCTGTGAGTCATAAGTCTCGCATTGTACCAACTCTCTTCCAAGGATATTCAACATCGTAATACAATTTTCAAAACATAATTTTTGTTTTAATTTCCTACCCCACATTTGTATTGCGTGATTGGAAAAACCTTCTCGTTATGACTTTTGTGAAAATCTTACAATTCAGTCAAATTTTCTAAAATATACGTGAACTGTTTCAATTATGACACTGAATTTGTATTCTGTGACTCAGAAACTATCTTTTCACCAATTTTCACGAAGATTTACCAAGGTTGTACTCCCGGAAATGGTACTTTATCATTAATTTTGCCATGAAAAAAAATTTAATAGAACTAAATTATTGAATAATCACCTGTCCATAAAAAATTAATAATTTTGTTGAAAAAAAAAATTTCAATAGAACTCAATTTCCAATCATTGTTTGTCCATAAAAAGTAAAAAACCTTCAAATTTAATTATGATAAAATAAAATTTATAACAATATATACTATTTAGTACAGTTCTTATCTCATAAATTATATGAGCCTCGAGCTTGTTTTCGTGAGATATTTGTACTTCATGATTTATTCCATAGAACAAAGTTCGGTAACCTCAATAAGGCTTCGCTTGGAAATATAAAGTGATTTTTTATCATTCGCTCGTAAATAAAAATTTAAAGCTGTAGCGTAAATTATTTCCACCATTTACAAATGTCGCAAATATACTTTCGAGTATTGAATAGAATTTTAACACAAATATTATTGAGATTGAAATACAAGAATGTCACTGTATTTGAGGTTTTGTTGGCAATCTGTCTAAGTATTTTACTTATGACGATTTTCATATTATCATCATTTCGTAAAAATTCAAATAGAGTTAAGAAAAAAAGAGCAATAATAATTATCATTCTGGTGCTAAATGACATAATGTGATGTATACTATTATTCTTGTATTTTAAGTTACAAATGCTTCACGCTTGTCCATGTAAGATATTTGTATTTCATAAATCAGAAAAAGAATAAAATGTTCGTGAAGAATGTTGCTGACATCTTCCTCAAGGTGTCTCTTTTTCGTCGTTGTTGTCGATCAAAAATAAGAAAAAGTTCATTAGCTAGCTATTTTTAATAAAAATTCAAAAAGTAAAAGCATTTATAGAAATTTTAAACCTAAAAAAGAACTACAACTTTGTTACTAATGGCTTTTTGATAGGTAATGTAGTTTTTGTTTTATTCGTGAAAAACAACATTAATAATAAAAAATTGAATTTTCAGTAAAACAACACAAGCTACGAAAGAAACAATAAGACAAAGTCGTTTACCTATAAATGAGCTACAAATTTGTTCATTATTATTTGAGATGAGGAACGTAGTTTTATTCTATTCGTGAAAATCGTACAAAAAAGCAAAATACGAAAAAAAATTGCACAGAAGCTGTTCACTTAAAGAAGAGCTACAAACCTGTTTTAATAATTTTCCAATAGGATGCGTAGTTTTCGTTTTATTGGCAAAATAAATTTTTAACAAAATTTATTTTGGAAAAACGACACAGGCTACGAAAAAAAATGATTTTATACCAATACATATAATGAATTGTAATAATA
Organism: Amphibolips quercusostensackenii; assembly: GCA_032357855.1. NCBI lineage: Eukaryota > Metazoa > Arthropoda > Insecta > Hymenoptera > Cynipidae > Amphibolips > Amphibolips quercusostensackenii. Next base: position 9,731 of record JAUELO010454155.1, on the reverse strand, counting down.
CGAATTCATTAAAATGATATACATTTTAAAAATTACTGAGAATAAATTTCCATGCAAAATAAGAAACTATTATGAAAGTAATCACGATAAATAAAATTTCTACTTTATTATGCGATATCTGAATAAGCAATCCCAGGCTGAGGTACAGATATAAAGGTTATATGCATTTAGTATAAGAATGTTGAACGTGATGTAGAAAAGTTAATATTTTGGACCAAATGGAGTGTAAAGTACGAGGTACGTGATAAAAATGTGATCGGTAAAGCAAAAGGAGCTTTGACAGAAGAGAATTCACAATCACCAAATTACAGCTGCGGATGTGTTGACCACGGGGGTGCTGTTGCTTGATGAAAATTAAAAACAAATATTTTTAATATGGCCGCCTATGGAGCGAAAAGTGCGCCTATGTGAGAACTGGGGGAACTAAAATTGCGAACAACCTGGCAGGCAGAATATTTAAATTTAAAATATTGTACTTAATAATGTTTTCAATAATTTTTAATACTGTTTGTTGATATTATTGCATGTAGCAGTTAAAAAACACAATAAAATGAATTAATGAAATTATTAAATATTGAAAACGTAATTGGTAAATAAAATTCAGTTAAAATATCCATGGGATATCTCAAGGATTTCTCAATAGATATCTCAAAGGGCGGAAATGTCAATATCTATGAAACACAATGATCATATTCTGAGATATCCTAGAGATATCTGAAATATGTCTAAATTTTATAAACATAAGACAAAATATTGTACCTAAAAGAGATATCTAAGAGATAGCCCAGGATATCCGAATTTAAATTTTAAAATATACGTAAGATATCCTAAAAGTATTTCTCGTAAAAGTTTATGACATGTTTTCTGTAAAAAAAAGTAAATAAATAAATGCGACTTGTTAGTTCTGTTAATAAAAAAGTTTATCATTTCAAGTTCCGGAATTATTTTTGTAGATTTGAACAGAATTGTACATTTTTAGACTCTTATTCATAGTGATGCACGGGATACGTATTTGAGCAGTTTTGAAATGTTTGTTAATAGATTAAGAACTTTGTGCACACCCACGTAACCTCAAATCTCCTATCATTGTTAAAACTCTCAATTAATTTTTTATGTTAAAAAGACTGGCTCTTAAGTTAAATGCTACTATCATTTAATTTTCAATTTACGAGAGAGACGCTGGAAAGGGTCATCATGAGCCTCAATACATTCCGCTGACATCGCGGACATGACTACCAAAGCTACCACACTAACGATATCAAAGTCCACTACATTTTCGCAAGCTAAATATTTTTAAAGTCCCTAGAAAGAACCCCAAATCAAACTTGGCCGGAAGTCAGATTTGTTACCGGAAGTTTCTATGCTAGCTTCACCCACTTGGCGTTGACCTTAAAATTTTAAAAGGTATCCCGGTAGAAAATATTTGGTCTTAAAGTTTGTCATGGATGTCTTTAAAATGTCTTCAAGACCATGATGTCTGGTTCCGTCTCGGAAGCTAGACATTGGAGACATAAAGACTTGACTTACATTTATAGCTGTAAATGTGCAAGACAGACTAGGTAGACTTGTCTTGAGACATGGAAGAATGATTTATGCATTGGTTTTATCACTACTGACAGGACCTGCCATTTTCAGATAGGTTGGGGCCAAACAATTCACATCTGCTAAGGATTAAAACTTTACAACCGATGAAAATTGTGATTTTTTAATAATCAATTTTTAAATGAAATAATTAGAACCGGTTAGTCTCAACAATCACATGCGTATACAAACTTTCATAAAAAGATTGAAGCTCTTAGTTTCTACAAGTATCTAGTGAACTGTTGTAAATAGAAAAAAATGGACAATATTTTCAGATTCGCCATCTAAAGAACATAATCATTAAAAATAATTAAACATATCAATGCATACAAAATAATTATAGTGAAGATAAATAATATAAATATTCTTTAAAGTTTAGAGGACATAATTGATGACCCTTGGAGGCCTTGGGAAATAGGAACCCTTTGGCCTTGCCTTCAAGTAATAAATCTGTCAGGTAATTTCCAAAACAAATAATTTTGGCCCCAAGACATCAAAAATGGTCTAGTTCCGGCTTACAAGATAGACAAAAATTACAAGTTGAAAGTCTTGGATTAGTCTTTAACCAAGTCAAAATTAAGACCAAATATTTTTACCCGGAATGTGCACAAATATAAAGGAAATGCAAAGACGGAAAACATAACGCGCGGTAAATACATGTCAAACTCGATAGAATCTCAATAAATACATTAAATTTTAAAAAAAAGTTAAATTGAAAAAATAAAAACATTTTGCTGCATTTTAAGATATTTCAACTTTTTTTAGCGAATACCCACAATTTGACAGAATCAGAGTAAATCTGAAGTTATTGTTTTTGCATTAGTGGTATATACCTAATACGACAATTTGTAGCAAAATAAAAAAAACAAAAGTGAAAAAGTATGAAGTAACAAAAGTGGCACTTTATTAGACTATTCTGCTGCATATATAATTCATATTGTTAATTTTAACGTGATTTTGAAAATATAAGAAGATTTTAATATATTCTAGCGCATTTTAAGAGATTTTGAGGATAAAATCTTAAAGATTGTCAGGTATTTCGGAGTATTGTGAGTATCTTGAAATGAAAAATAATACAAAAAAATTTCAAAGATTAAAAATTGTTTTTAGGGATTTGAAAGCACCTCAATAGATTTGAGCTTAGACATGTTGATCATTACTTTGAAAAAATTGTTATTGGCGTAATTCGAAACACTTTTTAAAAAATAAAACGCAAATTATTATAATATTATATTTACCAAAATAATTGAGGATAACTGCCAATGATAGGACGAGAGTAGAAGGGATCTTCATTTTTGCTGAATGAGGAAAAACTGATTACTTTTTTAACGAAAAATCTGGTTAAAAGTGCTCTTAGTAATTTTTTTGATACTGCAATTCCTCATATATTATATGTTACAGTCCTGATCTTAATTATCAGATAGGTCTTGCGTCATTTTTTCCAAGATGTTTTTATTTCAGTTGTTAGTTTAATTTATGAAACGTACTTATTTTAAGCATACTTAAATTCTAAAAATAATGCGATCATTTTTTTATAACTCATCTATAAAAATAAATGAAATTGAATCTACATAATAATTATTATGATTTTCGCCTGTAAAGTTCCTGAATTGCAGTCAATAACATTTAGCTATGATTGTGAATCCTCTTTTGTGTAAGCTAATATAACACTTAAATTTAAATTTAATTAATTTCAAAGGCTTCTTTAAAGTCGTTCTAGTTTCAAACCTTGTATTTAAAAATGTAAGTTTTTGTGTAAAGTTGACTGCGATGTTGATGAATCGTCGGCAAGATTCGTAGTCTTGTACACGAGTGAAACCCGAAACACTTTGTTTTATTATAATGTGTCATGGCAAAAGGATTATATCCATCAAAAGATTAATTACAAAACAATCTCAATTGCCACATTTTAACTTTCACATGAAATGTGCAATTTTAAATTCATTACATTGAAAACAAATCATTCATAGGACCTTTCTCAATTTCTTTATTCCTGCATTTTCAAACTGTTCTGTTTTCAAATAGACGGTTTTGAAAAATATTTTATTGTAATGAATTAGGACTGATTCAACAATACTTGTGCAGATTAAATTGTAGCAAATATGTTTTTATTTAAAAAAATAAAAAAGTCCTAGGTTTTTTCAATATTGTTTTTAAGTTCGTGAAAATTTTATTTTGTTACTTTTGCTTTTTTAGACTGCGGAATTAGGGTTTTACGGAGAGCATAAAAAATACCATCAAAGTGAGTGCAGAAAGTGTACTTACACATTTGTTTGAATGAAATGTTCCTGAAATCCGTTAGAAGGAACGTTTATTCAGATTATGAAATAAAAGGAGATGATTTTAAATAAATGTTTTTTAATACTCAATTTTTTATTTGCAACTTTCACTAGTTCAGGACAAATGCCGCTAGGTGACGCAGAGCGCATTATTGTTTATGTGAATTTTGATTGTAATCTTATTCTTTCACGAAAAATAGTTTTTTCTTTCTTGATAACTATTTTCTAACTTATAAATGGAATTAGGGAAAAACATTTTGTTATTTTCTTCTCTTGTGTACTCTTACGTTTATTTTTATGAAATATAAAGAATACCAATATTTTGAAGAAACTTAATTTTATGTTTGAAAACAAAGAATTTTCATGTTTCAAACGGTCACCTTCACTTGAGAAATTTAAACCAAATATAAACTGCGTGACGAATTGGCAAACGAATCGCTCGACTTTCACTTTGCCAGTCTGCGTCTAAGAAGAAAGTCAAATTCTTTACTGAAAAAAAAATTCAGTGTGAATTTTCCATTTACTAACTTCATAGCTGCGCTTTTATTTGCAAATTATTTTTCGGTATACGAACAATTTACTTCGTTTCTTCAAAAAGAGATAAGCCGCGAGACTTAAAGTGCCACTTATAAACTAAGAGCCTAAAAAAGGAAATTCATAATTGTTCATAAAATTTCCTGAATTTTAGGGAAATTTATAGAATTCATTAGAAAGTGCGCGACAAAATACCATAGGCTTATTGTTAAAGAATTTTCGCGCTATGAAGAAAAATTATAAAGCTTAGTGAGGGAAACTCGAACAGATAAGTAGAACCAAATTCGTAATCATTTACTTGATAATTGTCGTGCAAGTAATCAGAAAGAGAGAATGACAGTGTTTGTTGTTCGTTTAATGTCATTTAAATAAAATAGTTTCAGAAAAATGTTACGTTAGTTTTCAGTGTAGCGGTTCTTATTGTATTTCTATTTGAGTCAAGACATACTACAAATGCTGTCATTTCTAGTATCGCTATTGATTTTTGATGAGAAAATACTTGATGCTGGATATGAATTAAATAAAAAAATACTCACGTTTTAAGTTCTTTTTCAACAAACATAGATATCAACGAATCAAATACTCTTTTATACATCTTGAGGCATCTTGAATGTATTCTTATTGTTTTTATCTAACATAACTTGCATGTCGCAACTTTTACAATGAGCCATTCTTTTGATGTTACTACATAGAGTAAACTTTATTTATTTTCAAAAAGAATTACAATAATTATTATATTGAATTTGGGACCTAGCTTCAGTGATATAAAATAAAACTGAATGAATGATCAAGTCTAGTGCTAATGTCTTCCCGGTAAATGAGGTTATGTTGTTTTTTGTTCTGATAAGTCAGGATGGCACCTAAATTTTCCTAGCGTACTAAAGAAAACACAATGCTTGACGAAATTCTATTATAATTCTTGAATTTTCAACAAAAATTTTCTGTTTTGCGAAGCATGGCAATCAGACCAAAAATTGACTTAAAAACACGTTGGTCACCAGCGGTGTGAAAAATGCAGAGAACGAATGAGAAGAAAGTGAGATGGTGGTTCTGGCCAACTTTACTTTCTGCTTCTTTCGTATTTTGTAGTATAATATTAATTTCAAAATATCTGGTAAGGAGTTTGTTGAAAATCTAATTTTGATTTGCGAGCTTTTCTGTGTTATGATTTTGATACAACAATTTCTTAAAAAAAAAGTAGATTTCGTTTCGATGCCAAAAGAATAGAGTTCAGATTTTTTCTGCTGAATTAATGGTGCATTAATACTGCGGTTTGCACAGGTTGAACACGTTTTATATAGAAATATTTTTTGATTTGAAGTTTGGGACCAACTGGAGTGTCATCGATTTCTTCTATCGTTAATGGTGTGACAGTGCCGCTTACCATGTTTACTTTTGTCTGTCTTTTACCTGGTGCACGAGTATCATAGTCATATATTCCAACAAGTACGTTAGGACTCTCCAACATTGCAAAAACGTCACTATCAGACGTTGATATAACAATTTGTTCTTGGTTTGTAAGAAGATTATAGTTATTACCTTCTGTTCAAATTTAAAGGTTTTTATCATCAGGAAAAGTAAATATTCGTAGTTCGGATATCCGTTCCGATTCCGTTTTGGAAATCAGCCGAATAAATTAAAGTTGATGAAGCTCATGTTTGGGTCCGTTATGAGAAGGAAGCCTCTTGGCTAGATTTATGCACCTTAAAGGAGGAGAAAGCCATGACGACAAAGACTTTTCAGAAGAACAACGTACACCCAAGAAGACCTAGACCTGTGCCTCGCAAGAGGAGAAGACCTGTCAGGAAAATCAGAACTTCTGGTACGAGGAACACCAGCAACAAAGCTACGTTTAGATAAAGACTTAGACTGTGAACTTAATTCTACAACATGAAACATAGAACCAAATTGTTTAAAGTACATAAGGCAATACAAAATGCACATTCCGGAAAATTTGTCTAAATTTTCTGTCAGTTGATTAATGCAATTTCAAATCTTAAATCAGGTGGGAGTTCTTACCTAAATGAATAACCCTAGTGATAGTTAGTATTTACTGTCCCCGTGCACTGTACTTTAAAAATGTATTCGACAAATCTTTTATCACATTTTTTGATAGAAAACTCTAAAGCCTTTAATTTTAGTCTGTTACCAAAGTTTTTTAAATTCAAGTGCATTTGTGAAGATCCTTCAGCTCGAATTACTCAACGTATTTGAGGAAAAAATTGCAAATAGTAAAATATTTCAAAAATCCCCTTTTACCAGAAGTGCTTTGTATTTATTTTGTAAGAAAATTTTATTACAAAAATCATCAAAAAGTTACCAATAATCATGGTTAAATGAGTTACTATCGAAAAATATTTAAATGGAATATTTTTTCTTTTATTTATTGAATTGCTGCATGTATTCCTAGAAATAACAGACCTTTAATAATATTTTATGAGATATAAAAATTTCAATGCTTATGGAAAATTGAAATAAATAAATAAAAATTTATTTTATATTAACGTTGAAAACATCGGCTCCTAAATTAAAATAGATTGAGACTGACTTTATCATGAATAGACAATAACAGGGATTACCTGGAAAATTTTAAATGATTAAGGTTTTATTTTGAAAGATTAATTTTAACTTGTTTTTATCCAAGTGGTCTTTAAGATTTGCTAAAACATAAGCTTCTTCAGACTTGAGTTATAAAAGTCATAACTTTTTCATGGTAAATATTTGATAAAACAAAAAAATAAGAAAATTTTAAATTTTATCTCCTAGACATATGGCGAGATTAATAACTTTGCGCTGCTCCAAAGACATAGCTAAAGTTTATGAGCAACTTTATTTTCCTATGAGTAAATTTAATAGAAAATATTACGTTTAATTTAAAAACAAATTGAATTAAGAATTTTTTAATCAATTTATTTATTTTAGTGCGTCATTACTAGGGGATTGCTTGAGTTAAGAAATACGAATCTTAGGCCGAAAGTAAGAAACCGGTCTAAGCAGTCAGATTTTCAAATTTTTCCGAAAAATTCGTGTTTTTCAATAAACATTTACAAATTATATACGATTTTTCAGAGTTGGATTCTTGTTTTAATTCTCCACCCTAAATTCATGTTGCTTTGTTTTAAAAAAACTCTGTGCTGCCTTTTAACAAAATCTAATAGTTTAATCATATTTTCTGAAATACACGTCCACTATTTAAAGTTTGATTTAAAATTTGTATACTGTGACCTGAAAACTCTTATTTTTTTGATGTTTATGGAAATTTTTTATTTCTTATTTACACATACCTCGAGCGAGTTCTGGTGATATATTCGTATTTCACAAATCAGACTCAAGGACAAATTGTTCATTAAAAATGTTGACATCTATCTAAAGATGTCTAAATAGATGAAAAAAATTAGTATGATTAATGTAGACTTGAAAACAAGTCTAAAGCAATATTTCTGTGTGTTAGGCTTTAACGAAAAAAAATTATTTAAATACATTCGTCAAATAATTTTCGGTTGCCCTAGACTGCATTGATGTATTTAACTAGGGCGTTAAAGCAAGATAAAACAAACTTTTTAAAAACTATTTACTTTTGAAGAAATTAAGCACCAACAAAAAAGTGATTTTCGCCACATTTTACGCATTCTCGGTTGTAAGGTTTTTTACATTTATTTTAAATTTTTACTATATTATAAGATTTCGAGAATTTGAAGGGTTTTTGGTAGGTAAGAATCAACCTTTAAGGGTTTTATGGTATTTCAATGATATTAGAAAACATTTCGCAGCATATTGAGGTATTACAACAGTTTTGATTAGATATCTACAATTTTACATAATTAGAGCAAATCTGAAGACATTTTTTTTTGCTGCGCTATTATGCAAATAATACGTAAATCTGTATTAATATAATAAAGCAAAAGACTGTCACATTATTGTACCATTCGGCTGCAGATCGACTTTTTACCTTACAATTCACTTTGATTATAAAGATATAAAAAGATTTCAATAATATGCAACGAATTTTAAAGATTTCGAATTTGAATTTTAAAAAATTTCTAATGATTTTAGTGTAGTAAAGTATATTAGATTATATGAAAATATTCCTAATGATTTAAAATGGTTTCAAAGTTATGTACTAATATAACGGTATTTCAAAATAATTTAAATTTTTTTAATGGTTTTAAGAGATCGTAAATTATGTTCACGGATATAAATTAAATTTATTGAGCATGACTTTTAAAAAATTGTTTCTGCGTAATTCTGAACAATTTTCAAATCAAAAGTAAAATATTATATTAATATATTCACCAAAATAATTAAGGACAACCGCCAATGACAGGACGATAGTAGAAAGGATCTTCATTTTTGCTAAATTAGAAAAAAATTATTACTGTTTTAACGAAGAATCTGAATAACAGTGTACCTATTTATATTTTGATACTCTATTACATCATATATTCTATGATGTATTTCTGATCTAATTTATTGCTAGCTCTTGCGTCTTTTATAGCTACTCGTAAATGTATGTATTGCACTTATCAGTCTAATAGCTGAAATGTTCTTATCTCAACTATGCTTAAATTGGAAAAATAAAGCGATCATTTTTTTTTCATCACGCTACTATAGAAATGAATAAAATTAAATGCACATAATATCAATTATGATTTTTGCCTGAAAATTTTTTAAATTTTTTCAATAATATTTTAGAAATCTGCTCGGTCTGCGCGCAGCTTTCAAGATTGAGCACATATAGGGCACGCGTCTGTTGTATCTCGCGCTTTGCGATTAATTTTTATACTTCCTGCAGATTTGTGCGCAAGAAATTATTACTTTTGTGTAAATTTTATAACTTAAGGTCAAACCATCAACTACTGTAATTTTATGATTGTGAATTCTCTTTTTTTTAGCTCATTCGGCTTTAACGAACACATTCTCATAACGTATCTTGTGCTTCACGCTTCATACAAATTTGTCCGAAATGCGCACTTTTCTATATTATGTTTAACTCTATTATATTATCATTGTTCAAACATATATATATATATATATATATATATATATATATTTTCAAATGTTTGTCCCCATATTTGAATTAATCTATATTTCAATATAATATAAAAAATATATCATTTTCATACATTGTAATTATTATTGCAATTTATAATGTGCATTAATATTGAAACAGGCGTATTTTTATTGTTATTTTATAATTTAGATAAGTGCACGTTCTCTTTAAAAAAGTGTTTAATGCAAATCTGTAGATATAGCTCAGGCGAAAAATGTTGTCCTTTTTTCACAGCTTGTGTCGTTTAAGCAGAAATAAATTATTTTTTATTTTATTTTCATTTTTTA
>JAUELO010454142.1:0-22808 GCA_032357855.1 Amphibolips quercusostensackenii | reverse complement strand
CGCATCCTAACATGAAGTGGTTCTAAGAAAATTTGTAGATATAATTTATGCGAAAAATTTTATTAGTTAAAATGTTACTTTAGCTTGTGTCATTTTTCCGAAAAGTTAATTTATTTTATTTTGAATGTAATCTTAGAACAAAACTTTATGAAAAATTTGTAAATCTTCTTTTAAATGCACTGCTTTTGTTTATTCATCTGTTTTCGTACCTTGCATCGGTTTTCAAAAAATTTTATCTTTTGATTGTCAGCGTTATTTTCAGGAATAAAACAAAAACTATGCATACTATCGAAACATGATGAGTAATAAATATGTTTCTCTTTTTTAGATAAATACATTATGTTGGTTAATTTTTTCGTAGCTTATGTTTTTATCTAAAAATATAAATAAAAGAAAAATATTTTTTTCATGTTTCAATCGTGTGAAAAACTACGAATCTTGCCGACGTTTCGTGAACGTTGCATGTCAATGAACTGTTTAATTTATTATTAGTAAATAAATTTTTTTGAAATATTAGATTACATAAAGATTGAATTTAAATTGTTTTTCAAAATTAACACAAATTTATTATTTACTTCAAGGTAATTTAAGTAAATACTGACTATTATTTTTATAATGAAATTGTATTGTTTCTTGAAAATACCTCCATCACAATTAAATATTTTTAAAGTTTTTGTGATGTTATTAAGTATCTGAATTAAATTTTTTAAATTATATTTACATATATTTTATTTTATTTTCAATTAGTTTTAAAGGTTATCAATAAATTTAAAACATATAAAAATTCCATTTTTAAATTAATAATATATACAATGTGAAAAATATTTAAATGCTTCAATGAAAATAATTTTTTGATTCTTTTCATGCTGTAAACTGATTAAATAATTTTTAACTAATTCTATTCAAACTTACATTTTCTGAAATTAGTTTAAAAGGTTATTAATAAATCAAATTTTTATAGATGAAAGTTTAAATTAAAAAAAAAAGTAAATATGATTTGAATGTCATAATGAAAATTAAAGTTCAATGCTTCTTCAATTTTGTGAAATTATTAACTAATCATTACTGATTAATTTTTTCATAATATAAAATTACATAAGCATAAATATTAAGCTTTTTTTAAATAAGTAATATAAATTGATTGTGTCTAATGTTGTAAATTAAGAACATGAATTAAATTTTAAATTATATATGAATATGTTTTAATTTTTTCTTAAGTTCGTATAAAAAGTTATAATAAATCAAATTTTTAGAAATAAGAGTAAACATTTTTTTTAATGTATTATTTAAGACAAAAAGACGAATTTTATACAAAAAATTGAATTCTTACAAAAAAGATATAATAATTTTTATAAAACAAATTTTTATAAACAAATTGACAGTTACAATAAATAAGCTCAATTATTGTATACGAAATCAACTAAGATGTCTTTCCGCTGACTCTTCGCAATGATACTTTGCACATTGACAACAATTATTCAATTAGTCAATTTGCAAAATATCATAGCAAAGCATCATCGGAAAGATAAACCTAGTTGATTTCGCATAAAAAATTGACTTTATTCATCAAGTTTGTATTATATAATTTTAAATATTCCCGCGCTTTTTTGGAACATGCGCAGTTGAAAAGATCGCATTTTCAAGATGAGATAACCTTAAAAACTGTCACATTTCATGTGCACTACCTTCCTTTCAAGTGTGACTAATCTCTGTAATTTTAGTTTCTTTATTAAATCTTTCCCAGCCCAATATTATTTAATATGAATTATAAAGTAAAATGTGCATCATAAACTTGTAAAATCTTCGAAGTGACTCAAGACAGAAGTGACAAAAAGGTTCTAATAGGAACCCCATTTTTTTCTGCGATGTCATTGTTTACGTTGACTAAAAAAATCAGCGGGGCCAAAAAATTAGGGTATTTCGGAAACTTGTTCTTTCATAACAGTGGATGAACAAATATTTCTGATATGACGGAGGTGGTTTCAGGATGTTAGAGCATCATCACCTGAGTCATTCAGTTGATGGAAAAATTAGTGGGACCAAAATCTTTAGTCACATTGGATATTTATCATTTTTTTTAGTAGGTCTGGAAAAAAATTTCTATTTAGCCTTTCTGCTTGTCATCGTGAGAATCAGTTTTTTTTCTCAAAGCAAAGATACTATATCTTTGTCATGACACAGCGTTGCGTTGGTATCTCGCTAACAGCCCCATGCATCGCCCCCACTTTTCTGATTTCCTTAGCGCCCGGACGGTGAACTAATCCGACAGTTGGCGCTCCGACCAGGCCGCCTGACATTTGCTTTGTGGTGCATGGACGAAGATTATAAATAATTAAATGAATGAGTTTTATCGGCGAATTTCAGAAAAAAAAAGTTAAAGAATGTGTAGTGCAGCAAAGATTCTTTTTTTTTCAGGGTTTAAGATAAAAAATTTTTTTCTAAAATTCCCGGGAAAATTTATGATGACTTTTAATGAAAATTTAATTTTAACGATATATTCGAAAAGATTTCACAAGACATACAATATTGTCAAAAAATTTTTTTAACATTTTAATTAATTTTCTTAATTTCTTGACATTTAATAAAAGTTTTTGAAAAAATTAGATACATTAAAAAAAATACTTAGAACTCTTGAAAGAATTTCAAAAATAATCTACAATTTACAAATATTTTAAATAATTTGAAATAAAATTTTGAATCTGTTTCGGGATTTTGAGAGGTCTTAAGATAATATCAAATTTTTCTTAAGATTTCTGGAAATTTTTAAAATGGCATTTTATTTTGAAAAATTAATTTGAACAAATTATTTAAAAAGATTTCTAAAGGCATCCAAAATTGTCAAAAAATAATTTGAATCATTTTAAGTATTTTTTTTTTAAATTTCCAGGATTTAATAAAAGTTTTAGAAAAAATTAGAATCATTGAAAATATACTTGGACCTTTTAAAATAATTTCAAAAATAATACAAAGTTTAAAACATTTAAAACAAAATGTAGATTTTTTAGGATTTTAAAATGAAATTTTAAACCTGTTTCAGGATTTTCAGAGGTTTCAAGGTTATACAAAATTTTTCTTAAGATTTCTGGGAAAATTTTAAATGACTTTTTATTTTGAAAAACTAATTTCAACAGATTATTAAAAAAGATTTCAAAAGTTACCCAAAATTGCCAAAGAAATAATTTGAAACATTTTAAATAATTTTTTTTTAATTTTCCAGGGTTAAATGAAAGTTTTAGATTAATTAATTAATTTTAAAAATAATAAAAAATTTGAAAACATTTCAAATATTTATAAAAAAAGTAGATTTCTAAAAATTTTGAAATAAAACTTTGAATCTGTTTTAGAATTTCGAGACGTTTCAAGATAATACAATATTTTTTCTCATAATTCCTGGGAAAGTAAAAAATGCCTTTTTATTTTGATGAATAGATTGCAATAGATTATTAAAAAAGTTTTTAAAAGACACACCAAATTGAAAAAAAATTTTTTTTAACATTTTAAATTTTTTTTTAATTAATAAGGATTTAATAAAAGTTTAAAAAAAGTAAATTCATTTTTAAAAAAATACTTAGAACTTTTGAAAGAATTTTTAAAATAATAAAAAGTTTAAAAACATTTTAAATAATTTGAAACAAAATGTAGATTTTTAAAAATTTTTAAATAAAATTTTGAACTTGTTTCAGGATTTTCAGAGGTTTCAAGATAATACAAAATTTTTCTTAAGATTTCCAAAAAAATTTCAAAAGACTTTTTGTTTTCAAAAACTAATTATAATAAATTATTAAAAAAGATTTCGAAGGACATCCAATATTTTTAAAGAATAATTTTGGAAATTTTAAGTAATCTTCTTAATTTCCTAGGAATTAATCAGAGTTTTAGAAAAAATTAGATTCATTAAAAAAAATACTTAGAACTTTTAAAAAAATTTCGAAAAAAAAAAATTTTCAATAATTTTGAACAAAATGTAGATTTTTTAAGATTTTAAAATAAAATCTTGAATCTGTTTCAGGATGTTCAGACGTTTCAAGCTAATATCAAATTTTTCTTAAGATTTCTAGGAAAGTTTCAAATCACTCTTTATTTTGAAAAACTAATTTAAATAAATCATTTTTAAAAATTTCGAAAGACATCCAAAATTTTTAAAGAATAAATTTGAACATTTCAAGTAATCTTTTTAATTTCGTAGGAATTAATAAAAGTTTTAGAAAAAATTAGATTCATTAAAAAAAATACTCAGAACTTTTTAAAAAATTTAAAAAATAATTAAAAGTTTGAAAACATTCCAAATAATTTAAAACAAAATATACATTTAAAAAATTTTTTAATCTGTTTCGGAATTTTGAGAGGTTTCAAGTTGACACAACATTTTTCTTAAAATTCATGGAAAAATTCAAAATTGCTTTTTATTAAAAAAAATTAATTTTAATAGATTATTAAGAAAAATGTCAAAAGACATCCAAAATTGTTAAAAAATAATTTGGTAATTTAGAGCAAAATGCAGATTTTTTAAGATTTTAAGATAATACAAAATTTTTCTTAAGATTTGTAGGAAAATTTAAAATAACTATTTATGTAAAAAAATTAATTTTTAGAAATAATTAAAAAATATTTCGAAGTACATCCAAAATTTTTAAAGAATAATTTTGAACATTTCAAGTAATTTTCTTAATTTCTTAGGAACTAATAAAAGTTTAAAAAAATGAGATTATCAAAAAGAATAATTAAAACTTTTAAAAGAATTTCAAAAATCATGAAAAATTAAAAAACATTCTAAATAATTAGAAAAAGATGTTGACGTTTTAACATTTTGAAATGAAATATTGAACCTGTTTCAGAATATTGAGAGGCCTCAAGATAATATCAAATTTTTCTTAAGATTTCTGGGAAACTTTGAATAATTTGAAACATTTTAAGTAATTTTCTTTCAATTTCCCAGAATTTAACAAAAGTTTTAGAAAAAAATAAGAATCATTAAAAAATACTTAAAACTCTTAAAATAATTTCAAAAATATTAAGAAATTTGAGAACATTCCAAATATTTATAAAAAAAATGTACATATCTTAAGATTTTGAAATAAAATTTTGAATCTGTTTCAGAATTCTAAAACGCTTCGAAATAATACAACATTTTTTTTAATTCAAAATTATAAAAAAATAATTTGGAACATTTGAAGTGATTTTTGTTAATTTACTAGGATTTAATAACAGTTTTTGAAAAAAAATATAATAATAAAAAAAACACTAAGAATTATAGAAAGAATTTCAAAATTAATTAAAAGTTTGAAAAAATTTTAAATAATTGAGAACAAAATGTAGATTTAAAAAAAATTTGAAATAAAAATTTTAATTTGTTCAAAGATATCGTGGATTTATATTTTTTTTTACATTTTTGTATTGTACAACTTATGAAAGTTTAACAATTGTTTATTTATTTATCGTTTAAATCAAAAAAAAATTTCGGAAACAATTTTAGTTTTTGAAATTTTGATAATTATTCAATAAAAACAACAAAATAAGTTACAATAGAACAACTTTTAAATTTCAGAATGTTTTAATACAAATATTTAATTTTACCACCATTCAGCTGCTTAGTTCTGTGTTGATTTTAGAATTGTTAATTACTGTTAGAATAATTATTAATAAAAAAAATATTTCCGGTCAGCCCTCCTGATCAAAGCGCCAACTGTCGGATTAGTTCACTGGTCCAGCTTCAATATTTTATGACTCAAAAACTAAAACTTAACTGATTTAGGAAAAGGCAGAAGCGGCGGAGCCTTTTTTTCTAGATGTAAAAATTTTGCATAAATAATAAATATATAAATTAACAATAATAGTAAATAATGAATAATAAATAATAAATACAGGTATAAAATTCATATTGCCAAAAATTTGACAAAGATTTTTATGATTTTCCAAATATTTCACAAATATCACCAAATATTTTAAATATTTTGCAAGGATTTTTAAAGATTAAAAAAATTTCTTAAAGATTTAAGGCAGATTTAAAATATTGCACAAAGATTTTATTAATTTAACAAAGATTTCGCAAAAATTTTGAAGGTTTGGCAATGATTTCCGATATATTTAAAACGTTTTATAAAAATTTTAATGATTTTCCAAAGATTTTACAAGGATTTAAATAATTTCACAAATATTATCAGATATTTTAAATATTTTGCAAAGATTTTAGAAAGATTGTACACATATTTTAATGATTTTTCAAAGATTTCAAATCTACCGCAAAGATTTCAGATAAATTTAAATATTTTTTTTAAAGATTTTTAAGATTTCACAAAGATTTCGCATAAATTAAAAAAAATTTTAAAAAAACTTGAACAATTTCAATAATATTTTAAAAATTTCAAAAATATTTCCAAATATTCCAAAAAATTACAATGATTTCCCATAGTTTCAAAGATTTTAAATATTTCGCAAAGCTTTCGGACATATTAAAACGATTTCACAAATACTTCAATTTATTTCACAAAGATTTGAGGTAAATTTTTGAAAAAATTTAAACAATCTGACGAATCCGATTCTAGTTGAAAATTCATCTTTTTGGTTGTAATTTAATTTTTTAACTAATAACTTATTTTTCAAAATAAAAAATCATTTGAAATCTCCCCAGGAATTTAGAGATTTTTTTAACCTGTTAAATCTTTTTCGAGTTTTTTTTTATAAAATAAAGTATTCTTGGGAATTAATTTTTTGATTTCTATTCTCTGAAATTTTAATTTAATTTTCTTTTGAAATTAATTTTCTTCTTCAAAATAAAAAATTCTTTTAAATTTTCCCAGGAATCTGAAAAAATATTTTTATTTGATTTTTTTTTTAAATTCTGAATACCTTTTAAAATTACTCATTTCTTCTGAAATTTTTTCAAATCGTGCAAAAAAAATGGTCTTAGTACCTTTCAGTCTTTTTTCACAATATTTTGAAATTTGAAAAAGTCAAAATTAATGAATAATATAATAAAATAATAAAGAAGTAATAAATAATAAATAAAATAGTTAAGTTTAGAAAAACGAATTTTTTAAAAAAAATGGTTAAATTTCCAACCAAAAAAATGAATTTTCGACCAAGAAGATTAATGTTTTACCGAAAAAGAGGAATTGTGGACAAAGTACGTGAGTTTTTAACAAAATTATTTAAATTTAAAGACAAAAAGATGAATTAGTTACAATTCGTCAATTTTCTATTGGAATTTTCCAACTCGGCATTTTTATATTTCGTCAATTTTATAATTTCGGGAATTTGATTATTAGAAAATTTTGCGATTCGGAAATCTTAGAGTTTTGGAAATTTTATTTCTCTGGATTTTTCAGCCGTCCTTAAAATCTTCGAAAATTTTTGTGTTTTTCGCATCTTGAAAAGGAACTGAAAACCCATTCGAAACGCGTCCATGCTTTATTATAAAATAGAAATTTAACATCTATGCAAGTAATTGAAGAATATATAATTATATTTTTCATATTTCTATTATTTATCTCTATTTATTATCAGTTCCTATTTAATATTTAACTTTCATAAGATTTAAATTACAATTTTTTCATAAATAAATGTTGAATATGCCAAATTGTACCTGTAATAAAATTGTTTTATCCATTTTAAATTATCAAAAATTTGTAATGCCTAAGCTAGCAACAATATTGAAAAAAATAAAATAGGTTACATTATATAACATTTTTTTTATTTACTGAATACTTATTTTATATTCAATTCAATGCTTAGAATATATTAAAAACCATTTACGTACTACTTAAACATATTAAAATATAATTATTTTTAATTATTGATAACAAATGAAAAAATGTGTTTTTCAACATTTTAAATAAGGGCGCGAACGGCAACAAATGAAGCGCCTTCTGCAACGCATGCGCAGTAGAGCAGAGAGCCTGTGTCGGGAGCACTGGATTATAGTGAATATGGCGACTTTACGGCTAGTGTCAATTGCTTTATCCTTATTCACAAAAAATATATTTTCATTCGTCTGCGATAAGTGCAATTATTTTGGAAATGAAAATATAATAAGTTCAATTTTTTTAAAAATCTAGTGTCCTGATTTCCAGACCAATTTTATTCATGCCTTCGTGTTCTTTGCACTGCTGTCAAGTTACAGTTTAAAAACACGAAATTATCTCAGTTTCGTGTAAAGTTTATTCAATAAGGTAATTTCTGTTACAGCGAATCTTTCACCTGAAATCGATGTAAACTTTATCTTCTGTATACTGCGCGCGAGTTACAAGTAAGAAAAGAAATCCATTTTTATTTACAAAAAACAACAACAAGAACATTTCGGGGAAAAACTCGATGATTCAACCTGTAGAAATATACTTACATAACGTGGTTAAAATTTTCCGTTAAACTACTATCCGTTTAGACTTTAGATATACCTTGAAGCTAGCGAATTTGACAGCCGTTTGAGGCGCCTTAAGACGATGTGACACTCAAATGATTCCTATTTTACCGACATTTTTTTTTAAATCATACCAATTGCACACGAGATAAGATATAGAACTGAATGTTTTGAAAAGTGACTAAGAAATGTCTATGTACTAATAAATTTTGACAATTACAGGAAAAAAATAATGTTAAAAATTTTTTTTTTAGTAATAAGAATTTATTAGTGCATAAACGTTTTTTTAGTTCTTTTTATGTATTTTCCTAAACTTTCAACATAATATCTCATCTCGTGTGGAATTAGTATGATTAACAGAAAAAAATGTCGGTAAAATAGAATCGGATAACTATAACATGTCAATAAGAGGAGGAGGAAAGAAGAAGGTGTAAAGAAGGCGATGATGGAAAGTAAAAGGAGAAGGTAAAGAGAAGAAGTAGAAGGTAAGAATAAGAAGGAAAAGATGCAAAGAATACGGAGAAGTTGGAAAGAAGAAGGTGAAATAAAGAGGAAGAAGTTACAAAAAAAGAGGACGTAAAAAGATGAAGAAGGTGAAAAAAGGAGACGAAGTTGCAAAGAAGGAGAAGGTGGAAATAATAAGGAGAAGGCTAAAAGAAAAAGTTAGTGAAAAGAAGAAGGTGAAAATAAGGAGATTTTGGAAAGTAGAAGTAAAAGATAAAAAGAAGAAAGAAGAAGGAGGTGAAAAAGGAGAAGTTTGAATAAAGAAGATAAAAAGAAGTGACAGGGGAAAAGTCGAAGGAGCAGGTGAAAAGGTGAAGGGGGAGGTTCGAAGAATACAAGAAAGGTGTAAAGAATCAGGAGAAGGTGTAAAGCAAAAAAGGTGCAAAAAAGAGGGACAGGTTGCGAAGAAGAAAGAGGCGAACAGAGAAAAAGTGGAAAAAAGGAGATATTGTAAAGAAGAAGGTGGAAAGTAAAAGAAAATAAATAAAGTATCAGAAAGTAAAAAGTCGGAGAAGAGAATGGAAATAAAACGGACAAGTTGGAAAAAAGATGAGGTGGGAAGAAGAAGGAGATGCAAATTAGAAGATGTAAAGAAGTAGATGGTGAAAAGAAGAAGGTAAAAAGTAAAAGAAAAGTATAGAAAGAAGTTAAAGGTGTGAAGAAAAAGAAGTTAAAAAGGAGGAGTAGGTGGAAAGAAAAAAGAGAAGAAATTGGAAAAAAGAAATAATAAAAAAGTGGATAGAAGGAGATGGTGGAGACTAGAAGGAAACGATGAAAAAGAGGAGTAGAAGGTAAAAAGAAAAAGAAGAAGATGGAAAGAATACGGAATAGGTGAAGAGAAGGAGAAAGTAGAAAGAATAATTAGAAGATGGAAGAAAGAAAAAAAAGGTAGAAAGAAGAAATAGTAGTTGAAAAGTCGATATAGAAGGCAAAAAGAAGAAGAAGGTGAAAAGAATGAGAAGGTGAAAAGAAGAAGGATAAGTTAGAAAGATAGAGGAGGTAGAAAGAAGAAGCTAGAAAGAAGGAGAAGGTAAACAAAGAATTAGAAAATAGAAAGTAAAAAAAGAAGATAAAGTAGAAATAGAATAAGGAAGTTCAAAGAAAAGAATTTGAAAAGAAAGAGTAGACGTAAAGAAGAAGGTAGAAAAAAGAAGCAGAAGCTGAAACATAAGAGTAGGAGGAAAGAAAAAGGAGAAGGTCGAAAGAAGAAAGTGAAAAGAAGATAATGAAAAAATAATTTTAAAATAACGAGGTGGGCAAAGGGAAATAGGAAGGAGAATGAAAAAATAAAGGAGTGAAGAAAAGTAAAAGATTAAGAAAGTAGATTAATAAGAAATAAAAATGAAAGTTGATAGAGGATGATTATGAGTCGAGAATAGAAAGAAAAATGAATGGTGAAAAGTAGGGAGGAAAGGGCTTAAGGTGTAAAAGAAATAATCTAAAGTTTTAAAAGTAATAGGAGAAGAAAAATGAAAATAAGGCCAATAAGGGAAAAAGGCTTCATAAAGATGTAAATAAAGAAAGTAAGTTTGCCGAAGAAAATTGAAAGCAGAATATATTTTAAGTAGGTAAAGGAAGCAAGGAGGAAGAGAAGGATAAAGGAAAAAGACTAAGTGAAGATAGAAAAATAAAGATAAAGAAAAATGAGAAAAAATTAAAATATTTAATTATGATTGAATGCGAAGAAACAAATGTATATATTTTTCTCAAACGACAATAAGGTGCTAAAACAAAATATTTTTTTTCAATAAAGAATTAAGGGTTTTATAGTAATAAAGAGGACTAAGGGAAGTAGGAATGTAAAGAAATAATGAAGAAAGAAAAAGGGGTGTAGGAAATTGAAAGATTTAAGAAGAAAATAAATTGTAAATTAAAACTAAAGACTCGAGAATCGGGAAAAAAAGAAATGGAAATTGAAAAGCAAAATTTTTTCGTCTGAAATAAACCTACATAATTGCTTCTTAACATTTTTTGTATTTCGATTCATTGAATTCCTTGATTTTGCTGATTTCCTTGAATGCGATGAATTTCCTAAATTTGTTAATTTCCCTGAATCCGGTAATTATCTTGATATTTCTAAATACTTAGAATTCTCTGCATTCTTTAAATTTTTTTAATTCTCTGAATTCCTTAAGTTCCTTCGATTCGTTGAATTCCTTAAATTTGAGGAATACCTTAATTTCTCGGAATTCTTGAAATTTTCAGGATTCTTAGATTTTTCTAAATTATTTTAATTCCCTGAATATTTTGAATTCTCTGAATTGCTTGAGTTCTCTGAATTTTTTGAATTCTCTGAATTCTCCGAAATCCTCGAAATCTAAATTCCTTGAATCGTTTGAATTTCTTGAATTCTCTGAATTTCTTGAAGTCTCTGAATTCCTTGACTTCTCTGAATCCCTTGAATTTTCCGAATTCAAATATCCTTAATTCTTTGGATTCTTTGGATTTCCTGAATTCCTTAAATTTGATGAATTCTTCGAATTCTCTAAATTTTTTGAATTCTTGGAATTCTCTGAATTATCTGAATTATTCGATTCCTCTAAATTCTTCGATTTCTCTGAATTATTTGAATTCCTTGAATTCTTTGAGTTCTCTGGATTCCTTGAAGCCTCTGAATTCCTTGACTTCTCTGAATTCCTTGCATTCCTTGAGCTCACAAAACTCCCTTAATTCTTTGAATCCTTCGGATCCCCTGAATTTTTTTAATTTGATGAATACCTCGAATTCTCGGAATTTTTCAAATTATCTGAATTCTTTGATTTTTATGAATTATTTGAATTCCCTGAATTCCTTAAGTTTTATGAATTATTTCAATTTCCTCAATTTCTTGAATTCTCTGGAATCCTTGAAATTTAAATTTCTTGAATTGTCTGAATTCCTTAAATTCTCTGAATTTCTTGAATTCTCTGAATCCCTTAAATTCCCTGGATTCTCTAAATTCCCGTTATTCTTTGAAAAATCTTCATTCTTAAATCCTTTGAATTTCCTGCATTCCCTGAATTCCTTGCATTCCCTGCATTTCTTGAATTCGATAGATACCTTGTATTTTTTGGAATTCTCTAAATTCTTCGAATTTTTCGAAATTTTCGATTCCTCTGAATTATTTGAATTATCCTAAATTACTTAAGTTCTCTGAATTATTTAAATTCTTTAAATTTCTTGAATTGTCTGAAATCCTTGAAATCTAAATTCCTTGAATTCCCTGAATTCACTACATTCCCTTAATTCTTTGAATTTCTTTTATTCTTTGAATCCTTTAAATTCTTGCATTATCTGAATTCCTTTAATTCGATAAATACCTTGAATTCTCGGAATTCTTACATTTCTCTGAATTATTTAAATTTCCTGAATTACTTCAATTCTCTGAATTTTATGAAATCCTTGAAATTCTCATTCCTTGAATTGTCTGAATTCCTTAAATTCTCTGACTTCCTTGTAGTCCCTGAATTCCTTGATTTTACTGACTTCCCTGAATGCCATTAATTTTTTCAATCCTTCGAATTCCCGGAATACCTCAAATTTGATAAATACCTTGAATTCTCGAAATTCTTCGAATTCTCAGAAATCTTCGATTTCTATTTTAATTTCCTAAATTCCTTGAGTTCTCTGAATTATTTGAATTCCCTGAATTTCTTGAATTCTATGAATTTCATGAAATCTTTAAAATCTTAATTCCTTGAATTGTCTGAATTCCTTAAATTCTCTGAATTTCTTGATTCTACTAAATTCCCTGAATTCCCTTAATTCTTTTAATCCATTGAATTCCCGGAATACCTTAAATTTGATGAATACCTTGAATTCTCGGAATTCTTCGAATTCTTGGAGTTCTTCAAATTTTCCGAAATTCTCTGAAATCCTTGAAATCTTAATTCCTTTAATTGGCTGAATTCATTTAATTCTCTAAATTCCTTGAAGTCCCTGAATTCCTTGATATCTCTGAATTCCCTTAATTTTTTAATTTCCTTAATTTTGAGAATCCTTTGAATTCCCTAAATTCCTTGAATTCGACGAATACCTTGAATTCTAGGAATTCTTCGAATTCTCCGAAATGTTTGATTCTTCTGAATTATTTGAATCCACTGAATTCCTTGAGTTCTCTGAATTATTAAAATTCCCTGGATTTCTTGAATTCTCTGAATTCTTTGAAATCCTTGAAATCCTAATTCCTTGAACTGCCTGAATTCCTTGAATTCTCTAAAACTAAAGTCCCTGAATTCCTTGATTTCTCTGAATTCCTAGAATTTCCTGAATTATCTATATTACCTCAATTCTTTAAATCCTTTGAATTTCATGAATTTAATGAATACCTTGAATTTTTGGAATTCTTCGAATTCTCCGAAATCTTCTATTTCTCTAAGTTAATTGAATTTTTGAATTCCTTAAGTTCTCTGAATTATTTGGTTTTCCTGAATTTCTTGAATTCTCTAAAATCCTTGAAATCATAATTCTTTAAATTGTCTAAATTCCTTAAATTCTCTAAATTTCTTGAAGTCCCTGAATTCCTTAGTTTATCTGAATTATTCAAATTATCTGAATTTCTTGAATTCCTAATTTTATGAAATCCTAAAAATCTTAATTCCTTGAATTGTCTAAATTCCCAAAATTTTCTGAATTTCTTGAAGTCCCTGAATTCCGTGATTTCTCTGAATATCTCGAATTTTTTAAATTCCCTTAATTCTTGAAATCCTTTAAATTGCCAGAATTCCTGAATACCTTGAATTCTTGGAATTCTCCGAAATCTTGTATTTCTCTAAATTATTTGAATTCCCTGAATTCCTTGAGTTCTCTGAATTATTTAAATTTCCAGAATTTCTTGAATTCTTTGAAATCTTGATTCCTTGAATAGTCTGAATTTCTTAAATTTTCTAAAATCCTTGAAATCTTAATTCCTTGAATTGTCTGGATTCCTTAAATTTCCTAAATTCCTTAAAGTCTCTGAATTCCTTAATTTCTCTGAAATTTCTGAACTTTCTAAATCCCCTTAATTTTTTTAATTTCCTCAGTTCTAAGAATCCTTTGAATTTCCTAAATTTCTTGAATCTGACAAATACTTTGAATTCTCCGAAATCTTCGATTCCTCTGAATTATTTAAATTTCCTGAATTCCTTGAATTCTCAGAATTATTTGAATTCCTTGAATTTCTTGCATTCTCTGAATTTCATGAAATCCTTGTAATCTAAATTCCTTGAATTGTCTGAATTCCTGAAATTCTCTGAATTCCTTGAAGTTCCTGAATTCCGTGATTTCTCTGAATTCCTTTAATTTTCTCAATTCCCTTAATTCTTGAAATCCTTTGAATTCCCAGAATTCATTAAATTTAATGAATACATTGAATTCTCGGAATTCCTCAAAATCTTGTATTTCTCTAAATTATTTGAATTTCCTGAATTCCTTGAGTTTTCTGAATTATTTAGATTTTCTGACTTTCTTGAATTCTCTGAAATCTTAATTCCTTGAATTGTCTGGATTCCTTAAATTTTCTGAAATCCTTGAAATATAAATTCCTTGAATTGTCAGAATTCCTTAAATTCCCTGAATTTCTTTAAGTCTCTGAATTATTTGAGTTCCGTGAATTCCTTAAATTACCTGAATTCCTTAAAGTCTCTGAATTTCTTGAATTCTCTGAATCCCTAGAATTCCCTAAATTCTCGGAATTTTCTTGATTCTTTAAGTTCCCCTAATACTTTAAATCTTTTAAATTCCCTGCATTGCCTAATTTCTTTGAATTCGATAAATACCTTGAATTCTCTGATGTCCTTGAATTCTCTGAATTCTCTGAATTTCCTGAATTCAGAAACTTATTATGAATTTTGGTTCGAATTTCACTTTAATCGCCAAATTTAAACGCAGTATATAAATAATTAAGACGTAATTCTCTAAGATTGATAATCTGCTTTCCTCAGTGATAACAACTGGTTTTCCTGTATCGATTTGCATCATAATATATCAGAAAGTGATTGGGAAAAATCATGATGCTTAATCTTATTTGCAGATTGATCATGGTCAAGGTTAATTCAATTTTTAATCGAATTTTTTGGATAATCCGAGGATAATGAGTTAATAATAACATCAATACTATCCATAATAAAATTAATTTATATACATATATAATTATTTATAATTATAATATAACTTGAACAAAAATGTTTTAATACCATAATCTTATCAATATTTATTTCTCTATAATTTTTTTCAAACTTCTAGTGGTATATTTTATCATTAATATTTAAATAATAATATAATTCTTTAATCATATTGTTACTAATTTTTCCTTATTTGTATATTGCTTATCATACACTCTATTTTTACTTATTTCTATAATACAGAGTTTTTGCTACTTTTTATACTTCTTTTTACCTTAATCAATGATCATTGAATCAGGCATTGAACGTAACTTTTTATTTTATTATTTCAAGGTTTCGACTATACAATTTGTAATTTATGTTTTCTGGGACGACTGAAAAATACCGTAAAATAAAATTCCCGGCGCCGAAATTTTATAATATTACCGAATTTGAAAATTTTCGACAGTAAATTGCCGAATTTAAACAATTAAATTTTTTTATGATTATTAATTATTTATTAAAAATACAAAAATCAAATATTGAAAAAAAACAATATTTTCAGTGTTTGAAGTTTCTCAAATTACTGTTTGAATTTAAGATAAAAATAATCGAAAAAAATATATTTTGGATGAAATTTTTTTTTAATTACTTTACGTTCAAACAACAGCTTTAGAAACTTTAAACCTTAATAGTATAAAATAACTTTACTGCCGTAGTGCATATGATACTTTATCCGAAATAGGCTCTTTTCCCCTTTCCCCTTCACTTTCCTTTCCCCCCTTTTCTTTCCTCCTTTCTTTTTCCTTGCCTTTTCCTTTTCCCGTTTCCCCTTTCTCTTCCCCCTTTTCCTTCCCCCTTTCCCTAATTCTTTTTTTGCTTTCCCTTCTTCCTTTGCTTTTCTCCTTTCCTATTTTCCCTTCCCTTGCCCCCTTCCATTTTCCCCATTCCTTCTTCCTCTTTCCTTTTCCCTTTTTCCCTTTCCTTTTCCCTTTTTCCTATTAGTTTTTTTCCGCTTTTCGTTTCCTTCTCCCATTTCGTCCTCATCCCGTTCCCCTGCCCTTTTCCTCTTTCGTTCTTCTGCTTTCCTCTTTCCCCCCTTCTTTTGCCTCTCCTTTTTCCTTTTTTTCCCCTTTTTCCCTCTCTCCTCATCCTTTCCCCCCTTTTTCCTTTTCCCTTGTCCCCTTTTTTCCCTTTGCTTTTACTTTTTCTCCTTTCCTTTTCCCCTTTCCGTGTTCCTTTTCTCCTCTTCATTTCTCTTTTCTCCTTTTGCTTTCACCTTTCCTTTATCATTTTGCATTTTCCCCTTTTCCCTGCCCTTTCCCCTTTTCGATTTTAGATTTTTTCCTAAATTGTTTAAAAATGCAATTAATTGTCTTCAAATATTTTAGTTTAGAAATGATATATTAAGGCCATGTAATATTTATCCGATCTCTACCTTACCGACATTTTTTGGCAACAACTCACGTCTACAAGAATTAACTATTAAGATATCGAGTTCTATATTTGGCAAATTATGCATATAAAAGTCACTAAGGAACGTTGGGTTGGTCCTACATTTTTTGAAAAATAAAAAAAATTGAAATTTTTTTTTCTACTTTTAGAAATTTAGGACCATACAAGTGGTCCTTAGTGCCTTTTATTTACTCTCCTCATTTTTCAACTCGATACGTCAATTCATTTGGACGTAAAGTCAAGAACAAATGTCGGTAAGGTAGGAATCGGATAAGTATTACTTAGACTTGAAGGCATGTAAAACTTATCCGATTCCTACTTTACTGACATTTTTTTTCGAGCCACACCAAATCTACACGAGATGAGATATTAAACTGAAAGTTTAAAAGAATGAAGAAAAGTGACCAAGGAACGCTTGTGTACTCATAAATTTTTAAAAGTACAAGAAAAAATGTGTTTTGAAAATTTTTTTGCTGTAGTAAGAAGTTATTAGTACAAACATTTTTCTGAGTTTCTTTTATATATTTTTCTAAATTTTCAGCTTGATATCTTATTTTTTATACAATTGGTATGATCCAAAATGAATGTCGGTAAGGTAGGAACCGGGTAACTATTACCTGGCCAAAAATAAGAAAACTCATTTCGACCCAGAAACATAATTTGGTAGAAATATTAAAATTAAGGACTAGATGTTATTAACGATCCTCTTTTTAAACTTTCTTCAGATTTCTTCTTCAATTCCTCATGTTTTTCAGGACTAAAGTTCCTAGCCATTTCAAAAGCTGCATCAAGTTTTTTGTTCATTAGCGTCATCATACCAGGCAATCGAGTCGTGTAGCAAACAAAAGTCCTGAAAAAATAATTAATAATAAATGTATTTTTTGTTTATTGTTATAAAATATAAAATAAGAATAAAAATTAATAATAAATAAAAATAAATAAAATTAAGTAGAAATGGACGTTCCAATGAAATACGAGACCCTACACTTTGTCAGACCTGTCACAAAGTGCATTTTTCATATAATTTTTCATCAAAAAAATTTAATTATTTTAGAAAAATCTGCCCCTATGCCACTTAGAAATTTTTGGATTTCAAATTCTAGAAATAGGTTTTTGAATACTTTAAACCGGAAGCAACAATCCAAGAAAAAGTGTTAAAAAATTATTTTAATTACGGCCAAAGGTCTTTTTTTAGTTAATTGGACTAGCCTGTAGGTAATTTAAAAAAAAAATTAACTTTTCATCCATTATTATTAAATTTATAGTTTTTAAATTATAAACATACTTCAACTGTTTATGTCTGAACCAAGTTCCATAAGATAAAGTTGAATACAATCTTAGTTCTCTAAAATTAGGTTTTGCCTAAAGTTCCAGGAGGTCCCTGCATCGTTGTCTCACATCATTCAAGGATCCTCGACAAAGATTGAATCTGTCAAAAATAAGGAAGAACCTTAAATATCGTTGAAAGTGGAAAATGGAAAGAAAGGAAAGCGATTCTAGAAAATTATGAATGAGTGAAGAACAGGTCAAAAAAAGAAGTTGTAAAGAAGGTAGATAGAAGAAGAAAGGGGAAAAGAGAGGGTGAAGTTAAAAAGGAGCAGACGGAAAGAAGAATAAGGTGAGAAAAAGGAGATAGTAGAAAGTAGAAGAAAAAAGTAAACAGAAGGAGAAGATGCAAAGAATACGGAGAAGGGGAAAACAATAAAAAGATTGTGTAATGAAAAAGATGAAAAGAAGAAGATGAAAAGAAGAAAAAGAAGGTGAAAAAGAGGAGAAGAAGTTGGAAACAAGGAAAAGGTACAATAGTAAGGAGCAGGCGGAAAGAAGGAGAAGAATGTGAAAAATGAAGAAGGTAAAAAGAAAGAGAGCGTGTAAAGTAGAAAAAGATATAAAGAAGAAACAGGAAATAAAAAGAATAAGAAGAGGGTGAAAAGAATACAGAGAAGGTGCAAGTAAGAAAAAAGTGAAAAAAAGAGAGATACATTCAGAAGGCGCAGTTAAAGAAAAGAAGGTGAAAAAAAGGAAAAGGACTTGGAAAGAAGAAGGCGAAAAGAATGAGATGAACAGAAGAAGTTGAAAGAGGAAAGTCAAAGGAAAAGGTAAAAAGAAAAAGAAGAAGATTGAAAGAATACATAGAAGGTTTCAAGAATAAGGAGAAGGTGGAAAGAAAAGGGAAAAGTTAACAAGAAGGAGGAGATAAAAAAAGAAGGTGAAAAAAGAAGAAGATGAAAAAAAGAAGTAGAAGGTGGATCGTCGACGAAAGAAATAGAAATAAGAAGGACAAGCGTAAAGAAGAAGTGAAAAGAAGGATGAGGCAAACAGAAAAAGGTGTAAAGAAGTAGTAAAAGCTAGAAAGGAAAAAGTAAAAATAGAAGAAAAATATGAAAAAAGAAGCAGAAGTAGGAAAGAAGAAGACAGTAGAAATTAAAAAAAAAAGATAAAAAAGAAGCAGAAGATAAAGTGAAGAAAAAGGCGGAAAGAGTACGGAGAAGGTGTGAGGAAGAAAAAGGTGGGAGATAGAGGAAAAATGGGAGGAAATGAGAAGGTGTTAAGCAGAAAAAAGATAAGAACTTGCAAAGAAGAAGTCAGCAAAAAGAAAAAGAAGTATAAAAAGAAAATTTGAAGGAAAAGGTAAAAGTAAGGAGAAGGTGCGGAAAATACGGAAAAGGTGTAAAGAATGAGAAGAAGGTGTAAAAAAAAAGTTGTGAAGAAGAGGAGAAAGTTGCAAAGAAGAAAGTGAAAAAGAGTAGAAAAAGGAGAAAAAGTTGTGAAGAAGAATGTGGAATCCAAAAAAGATAAAAAGAAGAAGTAGAAATTGGAAAGTCGAAGAATAGTAAGGAAATGATGAGGAGAAAGCAAAAAAAAGAAGTGTAAAGAAGAAGGAGATAGAAAGAAAAAGGCTTACAGAAATAGATGAAGGTAAGAATGAGGAGAAAAGGTGAAAAGAGGTAGGTTGAGAAAGGTAGGTAATAAGTATAACGAGGATATAAGTAGAAATAGCAGGGTGTGAAAAGAAGAAGTAAAAAGAAGATGTAGGTGGAAAGAGGAAGTAGAAGTTGGATTGAAGAAGAAGGTGGAAGAAAGAGGAAAAAGTTGCAAAGAAGGAGCAGATCAAAAAAATGTGAAAAGAGGAGAAGAAGTTGGAAAGAAGAAGGCGGAAAGAATGAGATAAACAGAAAAAGTAGAAAGAGGAAAGTCGAAGGAGAAGCTGAAAAGAAAAAGAAGGTTAAAAAAATACATAGATGGAGTAAAGAATAATAAGAAGGTGGAAAGAAGAAAGAGAAGTAGCAAAAAAGGAAGTAAAAAGAAATAGGTGGAAAGTAGAAGCAGAAGGAGAAATAATACGGAGAAGGCGGAAAGAAAAAGAAGTAAAAAAAATATAAAGTGGAAATAAAGACGGTGTGAAGGCGTGGAAAAAAGTGGAAAGAAGGAGAAGAAGGTAAAAAAAAGAGTTTGGAAAGAAAGAGATGATGTAAAGTAGAAAAAGATAAAAAAAAGACGGTAAAGAGAATACAAAGAAGGAGGAAAGAGAAAGGAGGAAAGAATTGGGAATAGTTGCAAAGAAGGAGAAGATGAAAAAGAAGCAGAAGTTGTAAAGACGGTGAAATGAAAAGTAGAAGAGAATAAAAAGAAGAAGTAGAAGGTAGATCATCGACGAAGTAAATAGAAATAAAAAAGGCAGGCGTAAATGAGAAGTAAAAAAAAGGAGGAGGTAAACAGAAGAAGGTGTACAGAAGTAGAAGAACGTGAAAAGGAAAAAGTAAAAGTAAAATGAAAATATAAAGGAAGAAATAGAAATAGAAATGAAGAAGAACGTAGAAGGAAGAAGGCGGTGGAAGGTTGAAGAAGATAAAAAAGAAGTAGAAGATAAAATGAAGAAGAAGGCGAAAAAAATACGGAAAATGTGTAAGAAAAAAAAAGTGAGAAATAGAGAAAAAAATTGTAGGGAATTAGGAGGTGATGAAAAGAAAAAGGTAAAAAAAAGGAAAAAAACTTGAAAAGAAGAAGTCCAAAAAAAGAAAAAGATAAAAAAGAAGTGAAAAAAGAAAATTTAAAGTAAAAGGTGAAAAGAAAAAGGAGAAGATGCAAAGAATACGGAAAAGGTGTAAAGAATAAGGAAAAGGTGTGAAGAAGAATAAGGTGGGAAATAGCGGAGAAAGTTGCAAAAAGAAGGTAAAAAAAGTAGAAAAAGAAGAAGAAGTTGTAAAGAAAAAAATGGAAAGCAGAAAAAAATACGTAGAAGATGAAAAGTCAAAAAAGAATACGGAAATAATAAGGAAAAAGCGGAAAGAAGATGTGAAAAGAAGAAGGAGATAGAAAGAAGGTGTAAAGAAATGGAAGAAGGTGGAAATAAGGAGAAGTAGGTGGAAAGAAGTAGGTCAAATATGTAACGAAAATATAAATAGAAGAAGCAGAATGTGGAAAAAAAGAAGTAAAAAAGAAGGTGTAGGTAAAAAGAAAAAGTAGAAGGTGAAAAAAAGAAAAAGTAGAAGGTGAAAAAAAGAATTTAGTGGAAAGAAGAAAGTAGAAAGTAGAAGGTTAAAATATGTAGGAAAAGGTAAAAATAATTTAAAGAATGTGTAAGGAAGAAAAAGGTGGCAAAAGTAGGGAAAAATTAGAAAGAAGGAGAAGGTGAAAAGAAAAAAAAGATGCAAAAAAGAAGAAATTGGAAAAAGGAGACAAAAAGAATAAGAAGTAAAAGGAGAAAAGTCTAAGGAGAAGGTGAAGAGAAGAAGTATAAGAAAGAAATTTAAAAAGAAAGTAGAAATAATAAGGACAAGGCGGACTGCAGAAGAAGTGGAAGAAAGAAGAAGGTGGAAAGAAGAAGGTGTAAAGAAAAAG
This sequence comes from Amphibolips quercusostensackenii, assembly GCA_032357855.1. Classification (NCBI taxonomy): domain Eukaryota; kingdom Metazoa; phylum Arthropoda; class Insecta; order Hymenoptera; family Cynipidae; genus Amphibolips; species Amphibolips quercusostensackenii. Next base: position 1,589 of record JAUELO010454142.1, on the reverse strand, counting down.
GTAAAAAGTAAAATAAAAATATTAAAAGAAGGAATAAAAGGTGGAATGAAGAAAAAGTGGAAAAAAGAAGAAGGTGGCAAGAAGGAGATGTTGAAAGGTAGAATGAGAAGATAAAAAGAGGAAGTAGAAGGTAAAAAGAAGCAGGAGAAGGTAGAAAGAATACGAAAAAGGTAAAAGGAATAAAAAGGTAAAAAGAAGATGAAGAAATTTGAAAAAAGAAAAAGGTGAAAGAAAAAAGGAGGGGTAGAAAAGTAGAAAGTTGAGGAAAGAGAAGAAAAAGCTGGAAAGAAGAAGGTGAAAAGAAGAAAAAAAATAAAAAAAAGAAGTATAAGTGAAAGGATAAAAGAAGGAGAAGAAGGTACGAAAAATAATAGGAAGGTGGAAAGAAGAAGGAGGGAAAATGGAGATAGTGAAAAGTGGAAGAAGGTAAAAAGAAGAAGTAGAAGGTGATAAAAGGGAAAAGGAAAAAGTTTAAAAAATACGGAAGAGGTGTAAAGAATCAAAAGTTGAAAAAAGGGGGAAATTGAAAAGAAGGAGGACATAAAAAGAAAAAGAAGATAGAAAAAAGGAGAAGTAGACAATAAGAAGTTAAGAAGAAGGCGTAAGAAAGAAGATAAAAAGAAGAAGTAAAAGGAGGGAAGTCAAAGCAGAACGTAAGAAGAAGAAGGTCCAAGAATGGGTTAGGTTCCAATTTCTCACCCGCCTATTCGTTGAGAGGTATCTTGGAAAAAAAATAATTATATGTTTCTCTCCTTTCTTTATTCATTTATAATTTTTTTCACCATTTCCTTGTACACTTTTTTCCTTTTTTCACCTTTGCTAACTTCTTTTCATCAAAACTATCTTCATTTCTTTACTTTTTGTTTGCATTCTCCTATCTCTTTTAACGCTTTTCTTTATTCCGTTTACACCTCGCAGAATGTTTTCCCTATCTTTCATTATTTCTATCAGCCCTACCTTTACTTTTTTCCTCATTTATTCGCTTCCAAGGTATCTCATTCATTTCTTGATCCTTCCCTTTCCTCTCCTTTTTCCTTTCATCTGCCTACTATCCTACCCCTTCTCTTCGATTTTCATTAATTCTCTATTTCCCTACTTCTTTTTTTCATTCTGTTTTAATTTCTTTTTTCTACCATAATTTTTTTTTTATGCATCTTTTTCTTAGCTCTCCGCTTCCACTTTCCTCTTCCTAACTCTTTAGCTCTGCCTAATCTAAAATGTAAAGAGGAAGCAAAATCACACCTTTTGAGGGCCATATACGGTGTACTTAAATTTCCAGTGATAATCAAAGGTTTTAATGCGTTTTTAAACGAAAATAAAAGAAAAAGTGACAACATCTGTAAATACGCTAATCCAAAAGCATAATCCCTACCAAATTTTTGCTCCCTTTTAGATTTCTCCATATCCAACCAATCCGGTCTTTCCTCGGGTGATCTTCCGCAATCTCCATCAAAAGCAATTCCAATCATAAAATCTGTTGTACTATTGGGTGTACCTGGTAACTCTATCTTTAGTTAATTATGCAACCAATCTTTTTGCTCTCTTTTGGACCACTTCTGGAAATTTTTGGGAAATTCTTCTTTGCTCAA
>JAUELO010454115.1:0-12947 GCA_032357855.1 Amphibolips quercusostensackenii | reverse complement strand
TCTCACGTATAGTCGTAATTGCGTGCGTACGGACGTGCCACCAAGAGTGCTGGAAGTGCGGAGTTTGAGCGGTATTGTAGACAGCCGCTATCAGTTTTTAGACATTACGCGACAATACTTTCGCCGCGAGCTGTTACTTTAAATATAGAACGTGTATCTTTCGCGTTTCTTTTATTTCTACTTTCTTTTCTTTTTTTAATTAGTAAAAATGTTGTCTTCTGCTCATTATGTTGCTGAACAGCAAAAACATCTTATGCATCGGAATGCATTGAAGGTGTGATTAGAGTCCCTAGAGAAAACGTGCATAAAATTTGAATAATTACCTAAATCATTTTGAACCTCAAGCCTCGAAAAGTGCAAGCGGTTCGGTTCATCAGAAATCGCTGAACTTAAAGACCTTCATAGTTCAATTGTAGGTAAAGATCAGCTTTTGCTAAAGGTACAAAAACTAAACTATTTAAAGGTCAATTTGATAGGTGAGCTCGTTCAATTAATTCTTAATATCTCGACTACCGCCCAGAATTTCGAGAGGGCATGGCGGATATTATTCTCCAGGTAGGGTAATAATAGGATCTTGTTAAATAGCTACTTGACCAAACTCTTCAATCCTTTAGTGATGTCTAGGGAGTGTGCATCAGAGCTATGTTCATTGTTGAACGATTTCAGTGAGGAAGTCAGTGCATTAGCTTCTTTGAAGTGTCTAACAGACAAATGGGATGACCTTTTCGGCTACATGCTCGTTCAGCGTTTGGATGCCACTACGCGCAAAGCTTAGAAGGGTAGCTTGGGAGCTATGACTACACAGCTAAAGTATCATATACTGAATGCCTTTCTGTGGGCAAGGTGACCGCCTTGCAAACTGTCAAGGTAGTTTCATCATCTGCACCTCCAAAGGTTCCTCGTTCTTCGAAGTCAGACAAATCAACAAGTCTCAAGTCACATAATGGCAACGTCGACAAACACAAGGTTTTTTTTTGTTGCTCAGGACCACACTTCTTGCTCCGTTGCCAGTTTTTTAAGGATAGATCAGATCAGCGCTGAAAGTTCGTTGAAGCTAAACAGCTTTGCTTAAACTACTTATGCCGACATCGCGTCTCGTGTTGCCCTTCGGTAAAACGGTTCCACCAAAGTTCCGGAAAGCATCACTCGGTGCTTCATGGCTCATCTCAAATGCTATCCTCTACAACAGCGCCTACTTTCAACAGAAATGCTTTCTTTCTTACACAAATGACGGAACCACTTTCAGGCTCAACATTGACAACGGTACTCAGCACCGCCTTGGTCTACGTAATGTCTGCAACTAGACAAAAGCATCAGGTTCGAGCGTTAATTCATTATGACATGTTTATTATTAATTATATTATATTATTATATTATATAATATAATTATATTATATTACTACTCAACTGATTATAGGTTGACTCTAATAGAAACCTCTCATCATTGTTGCCTTGCAAAAAATCTATTCTCAGGATGTTGTCACAGTGATAACAGCACGGCGGGCGGCAATATTATATTGTGCACTAGTGTCAGTACCGCCAGTTTCGTTGTCATCGTAGAACGAGGCGGGCGGAATGTTCGGGATTCCACATATAATCTTACGCCTGTGATTTTATAGTGCAGTGGTATGACTTATGCCGTGTTATTTTTAGTCAGTGGAAGTCAGGTGATTTGCTGCAGTCTAATGCCATGTCTTGCATTGGCAATAATCAGTACTCTGCAGGCAACCGTTATTGACACAGAAGAGACTTTTCTGTGTCACTTTTCGGGCAACTCCTTAGTCGATTGTCTTTTGGTTCCTACTTTAGTTCTAGTATTCGCAGTCTTGTGAATTTTAACTAATAAAAGTAAAGTTTCATCGTCATTGTGTCTCGTCTCTCAGTTCCAGTCCACAAGACTAAGTCATTTTCAGAGCTATCCAAAACAGAGTCGGTAAAATGTCTGTCCGTCCAAAAGCTTGAAAATGCTAACAGGATTAAAAAAATGCCAACCGTAATGAAAATACTAGTGAAGACATTTCTAAACAAATACATACAAATTTAGGTGTTTCGGCTCAAAATGTCCCACCTGACGCCTAGAGCCGAAAATATTAGGTCTACCTACTCCATTTTTTTGCATGTAGACGTGTTTTACGTGCCTAATTCCAGGAAAAATAACATAAAAATTTAGGTCTTTTGGCCCAGAATCACTTAAAGTTGACTCATATTTGGCTCAAAATCAGCACACGGGATCAAAAATTTCCCGAAAAAAGCGAAAAAAATGGTTTATAAACTACTAGAGTTAAGTTTAAAAAAATTATGCATAAATTTAACTCAAAACCAATATAAGAGATTAGAAACCGCCAAAATGCGGAAAAATCTTAATCGTACCCGTTCTTACGAAACCCATAACCGCTTTACTGATTTTTCATTTCCAACTCTACTGCTATACTATACTATACTATATACTATACTATTGCTTGGTTATTAACAAATTATTGGCACTTGTTTAAACAAACTTGATGAACAAATGCCTTCTTTCTCCATTTTTCAACGGATAAATTTCATATTTTTTTTAAAGAATCAATTGATAATATTTGCCGGCACTATTTTGTTCCTTTATTGTACTAACGGGTAACAATTTATAATTGTTGTTAAAACATGTTATAAAAATGCATAATTTGTCCGACCTTTGGTGGACATATTTGTTTTTTTTTTAGCATAATCATTTGAAGGTGTGACAAGGCAAAATTTTAGCCCTCAAAATTAATATTTTACTTATTTAATTACGTGAAAACTGGTCCCTTTCGTCACATGGCACGATACTCCAAAGGCTTATTTTAGGCTAAATTTAAAAATTCAGGATTTATTCGCTGTCGTTATTTTGTTTTACTTATGACCTTGTCTCGACCTTCCATCACCGGGAGACAAGGAGGGATTTTGGAACTATGAAATACACCAGAGAACTGAATTTTGCTTAATGCTGTCGATGTCGAAGAATCGAGATTCTCGTGTTGAATCTGGTTCCCGCCTTTTCGCTTGCTGTCTCCAATACTTCCGGAACTTGGCTGGAAACTGTGGACGCCTCCAGAGCCAGGAATGCCGTCGGATCCTCGTCCCCAAGCTTTAGGAATGAACTTAGTTGCCTTGGAGCGGACTAGAGAGGACGAAAGCTTTATCATTACCAGGACGCTTTGGGTCTAATCTTAGATATTTTTGCTTAGTTATAGCCTTCAGTTAAGCAGCCTCTGCACCTTACTCAGTTTGAGCGCATGGCAGAAAGCGATTCAAGTAAAGCACCATTAAACTGAGAAGTGTTAAGCAAACAGCTAATCAGCGCCAACCGCTGGGGACTTGTTCAAAGCGGGCGAGACGACCTATCTTACTTGCATCTTTCTTTTGCGCTTATTCAAATCTCGTAAAGTCAAATTAGCTTCAGTTTGGCACTAGTAGATATAAATTTTATTTTTCTTACCAGGAAGTTTAGCATTCTTGCGGATCCTCGTGTTCTAAATTTTCGTGATTTGATTTTCACTTTGGTTTTCGCTTTCGGGTAGGTACACGAGGACTCCGTCAAGTCTCCAAGGCCACCGTCACTTTATTTTTTCTTGCCTCATAATGTTCTTGTTTTATCGTAAAAGAATCAGTGTTCAGTTTTTTCTTTTTTTTTGTTACTCGCTAGCATGCAAATCACTCGTTACAATTTTGTTGCTATTGTCGATACTATCCGAGGACTCCTCTGGGCCCTTTTGGCCTTGTTTCGGGCAGTAATTCTCGGGTATTGGATACACACTAAGCTCAAAATTGGAACCTTTGTTTTTTTCTTGTTTTTTTTTTTTATTTCAGACGAATTATGTTTCATGAATATTAGTTTTAGTATTGTCGTATCTAAATCCTTAAAGTATCGGCTGAGCGAATCAGCACCTGTTAATTCTTTCAATCTTTTGCGCGTGTAATTAAATTCGACATATTAATTTTATCTTAGGAAACTTTCAATCGAATCTGCTAACCTTTTGTTCTCGAATGGGCTTCTAGTCAAATTCATTCATGCTGTCTTCATTTTTTGCTAACCCGTTTACAGGTCAGGGTGGGACCATACGCTGTCTTTTGATGTAATTTTCTATCGCAGCCCTTACCCTTTCGTGGCATGTGACTCTTCCATAGCATGGCCCTGACTGACTGTCACCAACCCTGCAAGTTGTCATAATTCACCTCCCCCCTTATTTTTTTAAATAAATTTGACACGACATTTCATCTTACATTTAAGTTTTATTTACGAGTAAAATGGTATTTTGTAAACCCGGAATTTTCCCAGAGAACTGACGCATCCATTATGCTAAATTTTCGTTCAAGGGCTTAAGCTAGCCCGGGCACAAAATCCTGCCCACGCCGAGTTTTGTTTAATCTTTGAGTGTCTGGTTGGCGCATGTGCGCCTGGTTCGCAACAACAACGTAAAGTTATAGTTCTTCAGTTTTAGGAGATTTAGGAATGGGCATAGTTTAGTAAAAATAATTTTCGATAGAAATTTATGGCAACAAGATTTAAAAATGTCATGTGCTTTTCACCAATTTGTACGTTGTTTTAAAAAACGGTGTAAAAAATATAGAAGGTGCGTGATTCCTAGGAACGCCTCCTTTTTCGTTAGAAACAGTAGGAAAAGGCTTACCAGTTTCACCTATGAATTAACAGCTAAGACAGACCGCAAAAGTGACATTTCAAACTTCCCACCAACCAGAGACAATTAACTTTCCTAACCTCACCTAACCTCCTTCTGATTTCAGGTTAATAACATGAAGTTCTTCAAAATATTATGCATGGTTGCTTTATATCAAATAATTATTGTTCTAAGATAAATAGTGTTTGTGATTTTACAACTTTTCGTAAATGTCTGCTCCATTTTACTTGTATTTTGCATTGAATAGCAAGGCATTAAAGTATACTAATGTTTTAATAATATTGGGATCTGAAATGTAGTTTGCACTAGTAGCGCAAAACTAGCGTAAGGGTGGCAAATTTTTAAAATGGATACAGTTTCACTTTAGCATAAAAGTTATTTTACGATTATTTTTATGGGCGTGAAACAAATAATAAATATAAAAAATTATCATCTTAAAAAAAAATTAATCGGATGGAATTTTCATCATGCACAGTGAAAGAACAGATTTGGAATATGGAGAGAATATAAATCTATTATTTATTTATCAGAACTATCAGAACTGATATATAAATCCTGACCTAACTTCTAGGTCATACTTTTTTAGAAAGTAAACATTTCATGTATTAATTTATATCTATTTATAACGTATTTAGACTAACATAAATTATATAGTACAAAAAGAATTTATTTACGAAAAAGGAATGGATACAAAACATGTTTTTTCCTGTATATGGTAGAAATTCCATCTGAAACAGTTTGCCTCTGATAAATATTTATTTTAAGTACTTACGAATTGGTTTCAACTCCACAACGAAGCCACGACAATAATACCTTTGTAATTATTCATTTATTTATTTGACTCGAACCTGGCAATTTTTCAGAATTTATGTTTTTCTGGGGATCAAAGTAGTCGAAACTATCCCTTAGTATTTCCCCTTTTTCTGTAAGAGACAAATAACCAGGTATTTCGTTACAAAATTAAAATAATTGAACCAATTTAAGGAAGATGTTGAGGAACTTCGAAATCATAATAACGTCTAGGACAAAAGTTGTGAATACGTTTTCATAGTGCAGAAAAAAGGTCGAGGAGATGTCTTATTTTAGCAAGTCATAATTCTGCATTTTTTAAAGTGTATAATGTATCGCAAAGAACCGTGCGGTTAGATAGCTAAATAAATGTAAGGGTTAGGAGACTCCCAATATCGAAAAGTTTTTTTGCACCATAAAACACTGCAACTTTTATAATACAAGCGCATTAAATATAAATAAGTACAAAGATAACTTTATAAACTATATAGGGTGGTAGATTTAAAAAAATGTGCAAATATGCAAAAAGTATGATTAAGTAATTAAAATTTAATCAATAATGTTAAAATTCACGTTTACATTACATCAAAACTTTCAATTGGTTTAATATAACATTCTTATTCGTTGATTTTTGCCATCGACGTCGTTTGTTCATAACTTCAATAAAAGTTAGTTACAGCTATCATAAATTGTACATATAACTTAGTTATCTTTTTCTTGAAGGCTGAATAATGAAACAAAAATAGAATCTTTCATGATAACAATCTCTTAAGACAATCTTAGGAAGACAAGTTTGAGGCATGATTTTCTTTAATAAGGGAACAGAGGAGTTATTATTTAGACTCTTAACTAGTTTGTCCTTAAATTAGAGAAGATGAGAATCATTTATACTCTAGTCTTATTCTTGGCAATTATTCTTGATTTCGTTGGTAAGTATAATAATATAATGCACCTATAGTTATTTTTTAACATTTTTTAGATTTTCGTAAATAAAAATTTTTCCGATATAATCCGCATTCAATCCTAATTGCTATTTCTATGCAAACTCTATCTGTGTTTGTCCAAAATTAATTCGAATTGAATTTAAATTTATTCTGGGTAAATCCAGAATGTAGTCGGTATAAAAAGGAAGGGGGCGTCTTCGCACAAAGCAATTTTACACATCCGCAACTGTGCACTTCCATATGTAATCATCTAATTTCTTTTGTGCACAGTTGGGCGTATAGCATCAGTGCGTGTGCACAAATGATATACTTTTAACTGTGCATAATGAACATTAAACGTGCACACATGGTACCCTCCTAACTAGGCGAGTCAAGATTAAAACTCCAAGAGATCGAAAAATACCCTAAATCATAAAACTAGTTGGCACCAATGATTTTCTGATAAGCTTGCAATGCATCAGAGAATGATACAGTCCAGAGTCTCCAGAAATCACAATAAGGACACCGGTCTGAATTTGTATCAGAGGGGGCTATAACTGTTTTTCCATCTATCATGTAGATAGATAGAAAAATTTAAAAAATAATCAAAGATTTTTGCAAAAACTCAATACACATAGGATGACAAACATAGACTAACGAATTGACTGGTTTTCAATTTATTTGTTTAATTTGTTTTCCAACGGTCCGGCGCATATGAGTAAGAAAGCGCATTACTTTTTGTATGAAATAATTTTAAATTGAAAAATATTGCCATATAGGATTCAGAATGCCCCAACATACAAGTAGGTTCTACAAAAAATTTGCTTTTGTTTCTTCTCGCAGAATTAAGTTCACAGGCTGGCAGTAGCCCTAATAGCGATTGGCCTGACATTACCGACTTGCACCTGCGTCTTGGTCCACCTTCTTCTTCTTCTCATAAGATACGCCAGTCTTCTGCCGAGCCCGAACCTCTTTTACGTGCCAGGTCCAGGTCTCCTTCTGACAGACTTCATCGTACCAGGACTCCTGACTATGAGGTACTTGGATATGGACTTAGACAACTTGGATTTATTCGGCTTATTCCATGTAGCAATCATCACCGTCGATTCGAATTTCGACGATACACTTTTAATCCTAAATCACCACTTCGACTGCGATTTAAACAGAATGTCTTCGTGTTAATGCCAATTACGGAACAAATTGTTTTAACAACATCTAATGATGACGTTTTTGCAATATTGGAAACTAATGGTATTTTTAGTGGAATATATACTCCTAATGCAAGGTACCGGGCAAAAATAAACATAAAAAGCGGCGAGGTTTCGCAGTTGACCTCAGAAGAAATTAAGGAAGTTCCAGTAGGTTTGCAACGCCGAATAGATAAAAATTTCAGCGCCGTTGTTGTAAACTTTGATTCTTTACAGAAAAACCAATAATTCAAGTAAAAATTGTATAACTTTTACCCAATTACGCATGATGATACCTAAGCTCTAGCTAGTCTGTTTATTGAAATTTCTTACTATATTTGCACCCTAATTAAGCGGATAACCTAAATTGTTTGAGATAAAAAATTTTCATTTAAATAAGCATATCATTTTCAAAGCTAAAATGTCTGTTCATAATTATAAAACTATTAATAGTTTTTTTTCTTTTGTAATAATGTAAGACAACGTTAATGTGATTAAATAATGTCAAGAAGTTGCATATCTTATTTTTCTCTTTTGTTTATAATAAGAAATTTAACAGCAATATGCAAGTTTTGAAATTAAAACAGATAAGCCTGAATAATTCAAGACGCAGAATTCAAAAGCTTACAGATATGAAAGTTCTAGCTGTATTAAATATGTATCGTGTTATTGCAATGAAAGTGTGGCGAGTAAGAAGGTCAGGGGTGAGAACCGGAGAAGAAATGAAAGCTGTGGATGAAATTGTTAATGTGTTGGTATAAAATTGAAAAATAAGTGAGGGCTGATTATAAGGTTAAGTAGGATGCTTTGAGAAACTGGGGGTTTGTCAGAGTGCATGAAATGTTAGAATGTACAAAGGGAAAAGGCAAAGGCAGCAAACAGTGGAAGGAAAACATCAGAACGAGAAGGATAGTTTATTGCTAATTTTGTGGAAATTTAGAAAGCGAAAAAGTAACGGATGAGAGAGGTTAGGTGTCAGGTGAAAGAAGCTTTAGTATTGCGAGTCTTGCTCAATAGGTAAAGAAGGGCAGCATGCTTATGAGGCAGAGTCCAGACAGGGCGCGGCAGAAGAGCACCATTGTAACGCACAATATCAGGCTAAGCCTGAGAACGTTCAAAATTTAAATTCAAAAATCTTTAAGTGAAATTCAAAATTTTTCCACAAGGAATGTCTTAGAAGCTAAACTCTCACAAAAATATTTTTGTAATCAGTCAAAAATTCTAAAGGAATTTAAAAAATAACAGTGAATCGAAATAACCAAATAATTCTTACTGCTAAGATTTCAATACATTTAGTTCTAAATGCGGCGGAGACTAGTTAGTTTTACGATGGAATTTTCTCGAGCCAACCCAAGTTGGCTCAGCGCGCATAAAAACGTGTATTCTTTTCCCTTTCCACATCGTCCCTCCAGTCATAACGTAACATTCACAACGCTTATCGACATATTGCGCCTGCATTCTCAAACTGGTCCCAAACACAAAGAAACTTGAGAGGCTTTTTTATGGGTATTTCTCTTAATTTTATCATAGGCTCTGGATACAAGGTGTGTCCTTTGCTTCCTGGGAAGAAGGCTTTAATTAAAAAGTATTTGAAAATTTTCTATATAATGGTGACTTGACAATAACCAATGGTGACAATATTTTTTTGAATATTAATATGCACAATCCTACCAGGTTTAACAAATTGTATGCTTTTAAAGCACCTTTTAATGCGTTAAACATAAATGGTGTTTTCAATTTATTTCAGGTTACGCATAACAGCTTCGATCGGCTTTAAGAGGGGTTCAAAACTAAATATTTTCGCTGCCTAATCTAGTATTCAGAAGAAAAGAAATAAAACGGCATTTCTAGGTATTGAAATTTGTAATACCTTGAAATGCAAGCCTTCTTAACCACTGTGTGCTTGAAAGGGGTCTCAATCAAAAGTCTGACAACCTAGGGTTTTTTTATGGATTTCATTCCTAGGCATCTCAGGGGTATTGTTAGCTCTTAAACAAAATCGGTGAACGGGGGTTTTTTGAAAAAAAGTCAATTTTGGTACTTAAATTTGCAGAACTAGGGGTTCGCGGTTTAAACTTTTGAAGTTCGCATTTTTCTAGTAGATAAATTTCTATGAGAAAAGGTGTATATTGAGATTTAGGGGTCCCTGATTACAACTACATTGTCAGGTTTTTAAAAGTCAAGATAAGGCATCCAATATGGCGTACTAATTTGGTAAACTGATTGCTGATCGGGGTAGAAATTAGTATATGAAGATTTTTAGGGTCGCTGATTACATACTTGTTATCAGATTTCTAAAATTCAAGATGGCAGATCCACAGTAAATGCCCGAATATAGCAGTTAAATGCTAATCCCTATGGATATTTGTATTCTGTCGTTTATAAGACCGCTGATTACGAATCTCTGAATTACGAATCTCTAAAATTATTTAAATCTCAAACATATTTCAAGCATCCAATTAGGCATTGTGCATGTGAATCATCTACTTTCTTGAACAGTTTTTTGCATTAATTACCGTTAAAATTCGATCATCCGTGCATTACGTCGCGTTCGACGTTACACAATTTCGACTAATTCAGCGCAGTCGATTTGCATTCTGTTAACATTCCATTGAACAAGCCATTAAGTACTTTTAACATAAGGTGGAGTTCAGGAAGTGATATCACTTCTAGAACAGATGCTTCTGATAAACCGCAGTCAAATTCGGCGGATGAATGCAATTGTTTATTTTTTCGCACATTCTTTCCATGCATCTGCATTATACCATTTAACATAATTTTAATTAATATTGTTTACGCACCCCATTGTTCTAAGCTTTTTTAGGTCGTCTTTTGAAACACTGCACCACCTGCGAAGATACGGGCTACTAGAAGACATGGTTCCAGTCAGAATGTTTGCTAATTTTATGTTGGTTGCTGTAATTCCAAAAAAATGATTCATCTTGATTGCAGACCACATTTGAGACACATTTTCGCGATTTTCTTCGGTATTTTGAGCTAAACAAAGTATAAAAAGCTTTCTCACCCCAGAATCTTGAAAGTTTTGCAACCGTACCTTCATCCCCCAGTCAACGCAGTACACAAAACTAGTTTTACATCTGACACTGTGTTACCTTTGATGCTGGTAAATTTAAAAGACTTCACTAAGCAGTGTATGTCAGTCAAAAGTTTGAGTTTCAAATTAGGTCTAGTTATATATTTCGTTTTAGTTGCTGCACGAATTATAGATGCAATAACGACAGTTTGGTTTTGACTGTGGTTCTGCAGAAGTTTTGTTATCTGAGACCTTCGCAGCTATTTTTAAACGTTTGCCAAGTGACTGAGAAAAAGACACTCTAGAGTCTTTCTTCTTTTCAATTTTTTTTTATTATTCACCAAAGATAAAATTATGTGATACTGCTTTTTAAAAGTACACTTCAATATACGTTCTCTTAAATTGCCAAGACAAGTCAAATTATTGCACTAATGACGTTTACCCGTTTCGAACAATGAAAAACAAACTTTGCATTTCTTTTCTGAACCAACTTTCTGGCAACGTCTTCTAAAAACACCTGTAAGATACCCATTTTAAGAAATCAAAAGATATAAGTACAAAAAAATTACTATTCAAAATAGATGTAGAACAAATCAATATGAAAATTACGTTCAGAAATGTTTATTGTTGTGCGTCTGGATATAAAAATAAAACAAATTAATCTGAGCTAAGAAAAACAAAGATTCTAGAACATCACAACTATTATATTAAGTCTTTTTCATATCTTTTTGTATTGCAGTACAAGGATCAGAAAGACTTAAAAGAAATTAAAAAATGTTACCTTTCGAAAAGTTTGTGAACGGCATCTGTCGAGCAAGAGTACAAATTCTACATTTACATTTCATCTCATTGAAAGATTTTATATTGGTTCTTTTTTTGAATTGTGATAAGTCTGGTACCACCACTGTTACACGTAAACTATTCCTAATTTGAAGTAAGTGGCCACTGCACGTATAACACAAAGCATTTAGTAATCGTTCGTCCTCAGCACTATATTCGAAGACACCATTTTGTAAGGGCTTCCAGTTTTCTTTTTGGTACTATTTTTTTCATGAATGCATTGTTACGATTCTTTTTTTGCAACAAATTAAACAAATTTTTCCACGATTTACATTGTGCTTTGCGGTAACGTTCGGCATGGTGCAACGTGTATAAAGAAAAACATCTACATTGGTACAAGTGCGTATTGCGGAAACGCAAAAAATAGTTCTTTTTTACCATCACTTTTAATAAGTATTGAAATAATCAATTAATGACTGGTTATATAACTAATCAGTGACAATCAGTTTAACAAAAACCTCAAAACTAGTTCAATGACACAATCAATATTTGTATGTGTTTCATGGTGCATACGAAAACTATGACAAATAAAAACCGTTCGTGTAAATGTTTTTATCTGCAGGTTGCATACTTCATAAAATGCAAAATTCTAGTTCTCGGAATTAAAATATTGATTCTATAAAATAAAGCCCTTCAAGAAAATCCCAGGCTCTATTATTATTTATATGGAAAAATGACAAAATATTCATTATTAGCGATCCTAAAACCCACAGAATACGTACAAATATCCACTGGTACTAGCATTTAATTACTTCATTGCGGCCACCATTGTAGATCCGCTGTCTTGAATTTTAAAAATCTTACAATGTATTCGTAACTAGCGACCTCAAAAACTTCACATACACCTACTCTCATTTTTACCTTGTTCATTTATTTATTCATATTTGAGGAAGTCCTAATTGTACACAAAGAGATGACAAAATATAATACGGCATTACTGGGGTTCGGAGAAAAAAAATTCTTCTAGATATTTCAATCTGGTTGGTTGAGGGAATTTAAATATATAATACCTACACTAGAATACCTATATTTACAAAGTCATTGTGGCTCAAACGGTATCATGATTGTCTTTTATTTCAACGTTGCAGCCTTGGCAGCCACGCTGAAGCGGGTTTGATTTCCAAAGCAGGTACCGATGCTGAATGTTTTTTCAGAAAGCTTTGCCTTTGTCCCGTGGTATACTACACCACAGATACCTTACAGATTATAATTAACTCTATAGTACAGTCGCTGATAACCCTGTCAGTTTATGCGACTGTATGCATTTAGCTTCTTACATTTGACAACAACCTCCCCTACAAATTAAATTGGTAAGCCATGAATTTAATTTTCACAGGTGTCTACATTCTACCATCAAGCTGTCTACAGAAACCAAGGTCCGACTTTTTACTACTGCCTAGTGATCTTACACGTCTGCAGATTCTTTTTGAAAAAGGTCTTATTTGTCACTGTTCCGACCAAGTTGCTTATCAATTTCTCTAGCGATCACCCAATGTAAAGAGCTGACAAGTCATGATGT
>JAUELO010454105.1:0-12947 GCA_032357855.1 Amphibolips quercusostensackenii | reverse complement strand
AGTTGCATGCTGTCAAATGTAAAAAATTAAAATTCAACGACTCCGAAAAAATTTTCACAATTTACCTGTTACTTTTGAACATTGACATCCTTTGTCATATTATTGAAATTATTTTCTATATTTATTTACATTTGGCACGTTCACATTTTCCAATTTTCACTTGAATCACTTGAAGCCGCCTTTACCAGACTTCAATGACAACTACTATGTTGTTTTAATCTTGTACCCTGAAAAATAAACCTATTGTAATTACGGCATTTCCTTCTAACGTACATTTGCACGTAGAATTATATTTGCAACAATTTGGATATTTATGTTTATTTTTTTCTTATTAATTATAATGCGAGATTACTTCAGTATTACTCTATCGCTACGCTGTAGAGTGTAGCGTAACGCTTGCGTTTGGCTTTGGCCTGTCCGCTAGAATTTTGTAGAAAATTTTTCTTTTTTATTAAGAATAAATTACACTTTTATAATTTATGATTGAAAATAATTCATTTATATATCTTGTATTTATCCTTCGTATTTTTATGTATTTTTTTTTGAGCTTATTTCAGATTATATATTCTCCCTCGCCACTTGTCTTTTTACACGTGTGACGTATTTCGTTTTGAGGTTAGTTTTACAAAAATATGTCATTTTCTCGCCTCTTTCGTCTTCTATAGACCCACTCTTTGCAAAGTATACTAAAATTTAAGCATGCTAACCTTTAAATACAACTCGAGAATAGCGATTTACGCCAACTGATCTAAACTCAGTCATTTTAGCATTCTAAAATAGTGAAACGATATTCGAGAATAGCAACCCAGGTCTCTGGATCACGATATTCGGGTTGAATACGACGGATTCTGGCCATCAGATGCTTTAAAACTTTGAGATAATATGCGCCATGGAAAACATTTTATAGAGATAATTGATCAAAATACATGCCAATGTTTCAGCGACATTGCGCGGCATTATTTAAGCAAGATTTTGCGGACACTTTTCACAAAGCGAGAGCAATTTCAATTTTCTTTTGATATGTTGCAGAAATATTTCCTGACCAATATTACCTTGGTCAGACATTTAAATATTTGTTAAACGTTGCTGCAAGATTAATTTATAATGTTGTAAATGTTTGAATAAAATATTCTAGCTGAATATCGGCAAGGGTTAAATGAACGATAACTAATTTTTCATGTAACATGTAGCGATCTTTATTTTTTTTGCATGGCGAGATTACCCTCCGCATCTTAACCTGCAACGCTTTTCACTTTAAGTTTTTTCTGTAATATAACAGTTATAATAATAATAATAAATAATTAATAATAATAATTCATAAAAATAATTTTTACGCAATATTGCAGTGCAACGTTCCATATATTTTCTACGCGAAAAAGCTTTATTACAATGCAATTATTAGCTTAAATTGCCACGGAATGTTTTATCAATGTTTCCGTGCAACGTTATAAAAGTTTTGTATAAAAAAAAAGATACTTGCACAGCAATATTACGTCATTACTACCGTGCAACATTCGCACAACTTCTAATAAGAAAAATGAATCTCATAATTAAATGTTTCTACAATATTTCCTTACAATATTACAGCAACTTTTAATTTTTCTAAAATGTATCTTGCATTGCAATTTTTTAAAAATATTTCCGCGAAATACTGCAAGTGGCGGACATTTCTTAATTGCAACTACATTGATGGAATATTGAATTGAATATTCCGAATATTGTAGAGCGATATTGCTACAATATTCAGGGAATATTGCGTGCTACAGAGGAACGCCAAACCTGTCCGGAAGTTCAATTTAAAATGTTTTTTAATTTCCAGAAAACATTGATAATTTATTATAAGTTGCCACAAGTTACCTTCAAAGTTACTGGAAATTACCAGAAATTTTAGGACAATTTTTCATTCAACTTTTGAGGCAGTGTTCGGATTTTCGTGTCGGATTTTAAATTAATCTTTAAAATAAGTGTTGATATCTTAAACTAAGAGATATTTCTTTTTGATCTAAGCCTTTCGTAACCTTTTTTCTAATTGAAAGACTTTAGTTAAGTCTCCATTACTTTTTTTATGATTTACACCTTTTTACCCCATAACCTCACTTCATTAGCATCCCTCATGTAAAACTAAATTACTTAAATCAAGAAAGGCGGGGTTCAGTAAGACCTGTTTTTAAAGAAAAAATATTACCCCTATAAAGTTAAAAAAAATTTTTAAAGTATGTTTTTAGGCAAGTATTTTTTTTCTAAAAAATTTATTGTGTTTTGATTTCCTTATCCGTAACTTTAAATGCTTCTTTTTCTGTATTTGATTTTTGATAGCTGACAATCATAAATATTGTTGATATGGAAGTCTTACTGACGAACTTGGCCTGTATTTTTTACGACAACACCGTGTACCGAGTGAATTCAGATAATGAAATTTCTTTAAAAAGTATCATGCTGTTAGTTTCCTCTAAAAATCTTTGTATAGAAAATAAATTTAAATGTTTACCGAATAGAAAAAACCGACTAGCTGATATATCTAATACCATCGAACTATCGAACGTATTATATAGTAGCTTGCATTTATGTAGCTTTTACAGCATATTGAGCACTTTGGTGTATAATTTTAGGGTAGTCACAAATTTTATTCTTGAATTTGTATGCATATCGACCAGAAATTTGTTTGAATCTACAAAAAAATTAATCCGGTTTTTTTTTTAAATTATATTCAAAGGTGGTGCAAGCCCAATTAAGTTTGACACGTATTTCCCATGAGAAAAAATATGTTTTTGTAAATTTGATTCAGAATCATCAATATTAGCTTTTATAGGGTCCCGAAAAACACCATAATTGAACAAAATTGGGGTTTGCGAGTTTTTGGCGTTAAGTATGATTTTTTGCAGTTTTTGAATGCAAATTATTTCTAATAGACAAATTACTACTTTATACTAAAAATTAAATGTTTAAATAAAATGCTTAAACAATTTGTTATTTTTTTAGTAATTTTCTCTTGAAATAGAGATAGAAAAACGCGGTTTTTAAAAAAATTGTTTACTTTTTATTTTATTTCAGGTGAAAATGACAGATAAACTAATTGGTGTTGATCAACAAAACAGTTTTAACAATTTATTATTATTGTTAGTAATATTCTCTTAGAATCATGCTAGAAAATTGCAGTTTGCTCAAAAAATGTCTACTTTTTGTCTAATTTTTAATTGAAATGAGTTAAATAATTAATTAAAGCCAACTAAATTATTTGCTTTGATAATTTCGTATTATTGTTAATAATATTCAATTTGAGTGATGCTAAAAAATTGCCGTTTTTTTTCGAAAATTTACAACTATTTGTCTACTTTTTACTTAGGCTTAGTTATTAATTAATTAAGTCTAGCAAAAATAATTATTTAAACGAATCATTATTGTTTCAACTATCTTTTAATTTATTGGTGCTAGATAGTTGCGGTTTCTTATAAGATTTCTGACTTTTTACACACTTTTACTTAGTAAAGTAATGAATAATGCAAGTTAACAAACATATTTGTTGAAAATTTTGAGTTGTTCATAACTATCTTTTTTTAGATAAGTAATAAAAAATTGTGGTTTTTCCTGAACTCTTGAAATGTTCGTCCACTTTTCACATAGTGAAGTAATGATGAATGCAAGTTAACAAACATGCTTATTTAAACAATTGATTATTTTTTATAATTATCTTCTCTTAGAGTAATGCTAGAAAGTTATTAACAAATAATAAGTGAAATTCAACCAAAATCATTTTTTTAATAGTATTGTACTCTTTTAAGTGAATTATTTTTGCTCTTTGCCTAAAAATAAAAAAATTAATCTAAACAAAAAAACTTGCTTACACAAGAGACAAAAATAAAGAATAGAATAATTAGGAGTAGGTGGGAGGACTAGGTCTTTAAATAACTTGTGAAAGTTTTGTTTTTAATTGCAACAAGATATAAACAAGAGTATAAGAACAACAAGAATATATTTTGACCCCATTAGAATATATTTACAAAAAAGTAAGAGATTGCTTAAAACATGTTTCTGTTCAATATTTACTTATTATTTGTTCATAAATAAAAAGGCAAAATAAAGTTGAAATTTTCAGAAAAAGCTGCAACTTTCTAGCACTTATCTAAGAGAAGATAGTTATAATCAATAATAAATTGTTCAAACAATTATTTTTGCTAAATATAATTGATGATGCAGTCACTCTAAGTAAAAAATAAAAAATAGATGAAGATAGTTTTTGACAACAACAATTTCTTTAAACATTTATTCATGCTCAATATAATTAATTAATAAGTCACTTTAAGTAAAATATAGAAGAAAGTAAAAAATTTCAGAAGTAACCGCAGCTATCTGGCATTAATATAGATGAAGATAGTTATCAACAATAATAATTTATTTAAACAATTATTTTTGCTCAATATATTAATTTATTAAGTCTCCAAGTGTTAAATAGACAAATAGTAAAAAATTAAAAAAAAAACGCAACTTTCTACCATTAAGTAAAGAGAATATTATTGGAAATAATAATAAATTGTTTAAACAATTATTTTTTTACCAACTGTCTGGTAATAAAATAGAAGAAAATAGCTTTAAACAATAATAATTAGTTTAATCAATTTTTGCAAATAAATAAATTTATTTATGGCTATTTATAATAACTTAAAAAAAGTTAAAAACATGAAAGACATGAAAAATAGAAAAAGTTAATGAAACGACGCTATGTTACACTATTCTTATCTCTGTTGAAACAATAAGGTCATATTATGACATTTAAACGCCTCAATTTAAAAGCATTGCTTTCTAATTGTTTAAAAAAATTTTTAATTAAATAAGAACTTTTTAGACTCTTCAAATTGCATTGGATTATTTGACTCTAAATTTATAAATTATAAATATAAAATTATAAATTATAAATTAGTAAATTTTTGGTTGTACATTTTTCTTATTTTCTATCAAAAATTGCGATTATTTAGAAAACTTAGTAGAAAATATTTGCTTTGAATAAACATCAGCTTGAATTCGTATGTAAGTGAGAACATAATTTTTCCTTGCGCAAAAGATGCTTTCATAAGTATCTATAAACTTTATTCTAAGATTTTTAGTAAATATTATTTTCTGAATTTTGTCTCTGGTAAGGAGGGAATTAAAATCAGATATTAATTTTACAAATATTTGTTTTATTTCAGAAAAATATGCTGAAAAAAAACAAAGAGATTGTTCAAAAAACCATTTGCTCATATTATTATTTTTTTGATAACTTAAAAGCCAAATCAAAGTTAAAATTGACATAAAAACCCTAAAAATTCTTGCAATTATCTAAAAAAACGCAGTTTTAAGCAATAATTAATCGTTTGAACATTAATTTTTGTAAATGAAATTAGTAATAGCATTTTAGTGAGTGAAAAGTGGACAAAAAGTAAAAAATTTCAGAAAAAACCGCAGCTATCTAGCATTAATCTCGAACTCTTCATACGATACTTTTCGACACAGTTTTCGATTTTCAACATTTTTTTCGGTTGCATATTTTTCGTATTTTTTATCGAAAATTGCAAATTTAAAAATTTCAATGTAGAAAACTTAGTGGAACTTATTTATCTTGAACGAGCATTAGCTTGAATACATATGCAATTAAGTGTCTAAGGAAGTTTATTTTAATTGTATAGCTTTTTTCTTATGCAACAGATACTTCAAGATCTCTCCAAATTAAAATTTGTGAAATTTAAAAAACTACAAGTAGAATTTTGCACATTCAATTAGCGAAATGTGGTTCAACCTATAATCACTAATTCAATTAGATGAGATATTTTCTAAAAAAAGAATTCTTAACAAGCTAGTTAATTTCTCAAATAACGAGCTAAATCTTAAAATAAAATGAATTTTTAACAAGGAAGTACTAAACTATTGAATTTTCAAGCCAAAAAAAAAGAAATTTTACAAAGTAGTTAAATTTTAAACTTGAGTGTTTGAATTAAAAAAAAAGTGAATATACAACAAAATAGGTAGATTTACATTTAAAATTATAAATCTTCTACAAAAAATGAATTTTTTACAAAGTAGTTCAACTTTAAACTAAGTAGTCGCATTTTAGTCAATCCGAAAAAATCTATTTTCAATGAAAAATGTAATAGTTGATATTCCAACGAAGAAAGATTTTAACTAACACAGAAGTTAAAATATTTAAAATAGATTAAATCTATTTTTACGATTGATAGTAGTGCTCAAAAAGTCGAACAATTTATCCTTGAGACCTTTTTTGGTGAAAAAAATTATCGCAGTCATAGCATTTACAAAATTAAAAAAAAAGAAAATTAACATTTTTAGCCAAAAAACGCACGCTATATAAAAATGTCATAGGTAGAAAAATGTTGCATTTTAAATAACCTACAAGATTATCACAGCAACTTTTAAAATTTTTTCGGAAAATCGGAAATTTAAATTTTGACCATACAGATAAGTTAATTGAAGCTTATAAAGTGTTGAAACTTATATAACATACTTTTATTTTTTTTATCTGCAAAAACAGTTTTAACATCAAACATGTTTTTGTCCGATATACGATGAAAATCTTACATGTTACACTTAGTTTTCAATAAATCTTAATTGTTTTTATTCACTAATCGTTTTAAAATACACAAAACAATAACAGCATTTTTTTAAGCCCAAATCATATTGCATTTAAAAAATTCTACCTGCTTTTGCAAGTTCACATTTTAGCTGCATTGGAAAACAGATGGCGTACTGCAGCGCAGCGAATCACAATAATTTGTAAACTTTTTCATTCTTTAGAAGAGATGAAATAAATGAAATAATAGAAAAAAAACTTTGAATGTCCTAACTGACGATTTAGGTTTTATTTTAAAATATAATTTTAAACTTTAAAGATTTTAGAATTTGTCAAAAAAGATTCCTAAGGATTTTAAAATAATTTTTTTTATTTTGCAGTATTTAAACAAATTGTTGGTAAACTGAATCATTTCAAAAAATATTTAGAAGTTTAAGAAATTAAAATAAAAAACAATTTGAACATTTGAACCGATTTCAACCAATTTTTAAAAGTGTACATTTTTAAAGACTTTGAAATCATATTTCGAAGTTGTTTCAATTTTTGAAGGGTTGAGAGATAATAAAAAATGTTTTCTTAAGATTCTGGGCAAAATTTTCTTTGATTTTTTATTTTCAAAATTGATTTTAAGAAAATATTTTTTAATGAAATGTAGATTTTTACATTCTCATCAGAGGAGGCATTACATTTGTGTAAAATGTGGCCCCTCCTCCCCGGTTTTGTCAAATGTCCACGTTTTGAGGCCTTCTAAACCCAAAAAAAGGTTTTTGCGAATGTGTCTGTGTGTATGTTTATATGTGTCTAGATTTTTAGCCTGTAGCACGATAACTTTCGAAAGAATTGACATATTACATTGGGCGTTGGTATACTCTTCAAGTGTCCGAAAATGAAGCTCAAGTTCGTTAGCTAGCCATTTTAAATAAAAATTCAAAAAGTAAGCGCATCTTAAAAATCTTTGAGAACACTTTCTTTTAGAACTTAAAAATTCTATGCACGGTTATTAGTAGTACTTCAAAAGGTTAAGAATTTAGCTAAATGACTTTTTTTTATTAAAAAAAAATTACCTGAGTTGAAGCATTTACAAAATTCTAAAAAAACAAACGAAAATGAACATCTTAAGCAAAACAACGCAAGAAAAACGCTGCATTTTGAACACCCTACGAGACTATCATAAAAAATTTTTAAATTTTCTTGAAAAGTCAAAAATTCAAATTTTGACTGCACAAAAAATAATAAAAAATAAAAAATCCCATCTTGCAGTTAAACTATACAGGATACAAAAAAAGATGATAACACAAAAATTGTGCATTCAAAAAATATCTACAAATTTGTTTCAGATCACTTTTTAACAGGACGCGTAGTTTTTGTTTTATTCGTAAAAGACTGCTTTAAAAAGAGAAAAATTGAATTTTTAGACGAATCGTGCGAGATACAAAAAAAACTAATAAATAAAATTTATTTAACCAAATAAGAGCTTAAAATTTGCTGTGAATTATTTTTTGATAAAATGCGTAGTTTTTGTTCTAATCGTGAAATAATTTCATTAACAATGAAAAAATTATATTTTTGGAAAAACGACGCAAGGCACGAAAAAAAAAATTAAAAAAAAGTGTGCGTTCAAAAAAGATATACAAATTTGTTGGCGATCAATTTTTGATCAGACGCGTGATTTTTTTTGCTGAGGATTGAACTATCTTGTTACAAATTCGTTTTTTTTTGTGGAATTCAGCTGTTTTCAGACTGAAATTGAAAAACTTTTGATTGGAATACCGACTATTATATTTTCTTTGAGAATTAAACTTTTTTGTTTGCAACTTCAACTACTTAGTAGAAAGTGAAACTACTTTTTCGGAGATTAATCTTTTTGGTTGATAATTCATCATTTTAGTTGAGAATCCTTTCTTTTTAATGTAAATATTTTTTTTAAATTTGTGTTGGTAAAAATTATTTTTTTGAATTGACAACCTAATTATTCCATGTTTGGTTCAAAGTTCATCTTCTTCAGCTTAAACTTCAATTGTTTGTTTGAGAATTCCTCTATTTTGTTGAAAATTAAATTAAATCTGAAATCAAATACAAATTTAGTAATTTGTATATAAAATACATATAACACGGAAAGCAGTGCGCACGATCAATGAACAGAACCGAGCGTGAAGCACTAGGTTTAAATTATTTTTAAATTAAATATCGAGCGTGAAGTGCGAGTGCTTGGATGATAATGTATTTCTTAAGGTTGATAGAGCCTTAAGTAATTTAGTTCTTCTCTTCATTTGAAACTAAAGTAATTAAACCAAAAGCATGTAACAGCGATAGAGCTTCCAAAGCGAGCATTAGCCCTCGAGGCGCGTAAATTTGTAGGTATATTTAAGGCCGATAGAGCCTTAAGCAAATAAACTTCCTTTTTAATCCAAAAGAAAAACAAATTAACCAATTACTTCTTCCTTCAATCTAAGACGAGCACAAAGTGCGAAAACTGACATGAGCCGAGCGCGAAGCGCGAGGCAAAAAGTATCCGAGCGCGTAGTGCGTATTATCGAGTGCGCGGGTTGCGCGCGATGAGAATGTGCCCATGAAGCGGGCAGATTTTTTGTTGTTGGAATAGTTCAATTTTGAAAGTTAAAAATAGAAAATTGTTCAATTTAAAGGATGTGCAATTGTCTATTCTTTAATATTGTAAACAGTAATAATGACAGCATTGATTATTTTTTTGGACTACTTATAATTTTTTACATATGTAACATTCGCTTCTGTAATCGTTTTATTTTAAGATAATGTTTATTTTGAAACCTTCAAAATAAAAGCTATATTAGAATTAGAAGGTTTCCATTTTAAAACTTGTTTATTATTGAACGACTAAATAAAAAAAATTTTGCTTAATTTGAAACCTTTGGAAAGTTAAAGATTCAGAAGAGTTTAATTTTTTTTTTAAATTTCCTTTTTAATATAATTTAAATTCTCGAAGTTAGGAAGTTTAAATCGCGTTTATTATTTGCCAATCAGTCGTCTATCAATTTGAATTTGTAAATGTCAATAATGGAATTCACAATTCATATCCTTATTATAGGTTTAAAGTATTATGATATATTTAATACTGTTTAATTTATAATGTCTTATTCAAGATCATTTAAAAATTTTATTTAACTTAACCACAAACCTAAACTAAGGACATAAACGATAAGTCCTAATACCAGCAATTTTGAATTTTAAGCGACTGATTGTAAACAATAATAATTCTTGAATTTTTGAACTTTACATATTTGAATTATACTGAGAAATAAATTGAAAAATATCACTATAAATTATAATGATAGGATAATAAGTAAGAACACCAATATTGGGCTACCCTTGAGTAGTGGTCCTCCTTTCTAATTCTGTCTTGCGAATAGTAAATAAGAAAATAAATATTATAACTCTGTATTGTTTAAAGACCGTGAAAAATTTTTTACAAATCTTGAGATAAATGACATCTGAGGAGTTATTATAACTAGTTACTATGTAATCGTGTAACAAATTTTAATTAAGAAACTAAAAATTAATGACACGTTTCTGTTCCGCAATCTGAATTCTACATGCATCGATTTAGATTTTCAGAATTAAAATTATAAATCCGAAACTTGAAATGCGTTTTGTCAGTCGCATATTCGATATTTTCAGACAAGATGATTAGTTTTTTTACCAAAAAAGACTAATGTCCACCAAAAACTTGACTTTCTAAACTAAAAAATCATGATTCTTGTTTTAAATATCCAGTTCTGTGATATACTCCAAAAATAACCTTGAGTTTAAAAAACCTTGTTAGCTTCCTCAATACTTGATAAATTGTTTTTTACTATAGCCAATTCCGCAAAATAAAACATACATAACCTTGAATTTTAAAAACTTGGTAGCTTTTCTTCTCTGCGTAAAACATGTTGGTAATAAAAATAATTTGATTTTAATAAGGTATTTTGAA
This sequence comes from Amphibolips quercusostensackenii, assembly GCA_032357855.1. NCBI lineage: Eukaryota > Metazoa > Arthropoda > Insecta > Hymenoptera > Cynipidae > Amphibolips > Amphibolips quercusostensackenii. The sequence goes on along the minus strand of JAUELO010454105.1, from coordinate 2,436 downwards.
ATCTGAATTATAAGCTTTTTCCAAGGTGTTGCATTTAAATTAAATGCGATCCAAATTGCAATCAATTGATTTAAGTGGAATCGCTTTTTACAGGAGATCAATACTTCATGATATTTGTTTTAAAATATGATTAATTTATGTTAAAAAAATTCAAGCATAACCTTGAATTTTTAAAACATGTCAGATTTTCTCAATATACTCGATGATTTTTCACCATAAAAAAGTGATGACGCTTTAATTGCACACCGTCTAAGTGCATTCATAATATTGTACAATTCCCTAATCCGAATTCTTTCGAGCACTCAGGCTCTAATGAGCATGCACTTGACCATGGCTTAGACGTGATATTATGTCTTTATTTAAATTATCAAGTCGATCATGACCAACTGCAAGAATTTTACTACTAAATAAAAATTTTATTTTATGTGACTAATACTACTATTACTATAACTATTCATTGCATCCAAATAACGAAGAACAAAATCGTCTTGACAGGTGCAGGTTAACTCAGACCAACACTTAAAAATACTCGAAATGAGAAAGAAACAGTCTCAAAATAAGGAATAAAATTTTTCCTAGATTTTAAAAATGATTCTGTAAAGTTTATTGTTGTTGCAACTCAAAACTACAGTACTTTGGCGTACTTTTGAAGATCGGCGTTTTTCTGTGTTTGGTATATGGTAAATATGTGGAATGGATATTACTTTACGGTGTTGCGAAGTTAAATGTGTCAGAAAAATGATTTGTATCTCGCAATTTTTCCTAATGAAAAGGTGTCCCAAAAATAAGCCCACTTTATCGGAATAGCGTTACGAATGGAAATATGTAGCCGTATAAATTCTCGACATTTTAGGCCCAGGAAGAATCCTCTAGGTCGAGAAACGAGTCACCGGAGAACTTTCGAAGCTGGAACTTTAAAAAAATGTTTTTCGAGAAAAACGCATTCAGACTATAATAAGTATAATATATATCACCAGATAGGGTATGCATTAAAGAATGATTTCTCATCGGAAATCAGTATTTTCATCCTTTTTACATAAATGCAAATTCCTTTCAAACTACGATCGACAAAGTGCGTCCATTGTTGCGAAACGTCACATGCAATCAAAAATATGTAAATAGTTATTAAAACTTTTTTACTCTTCTAAGCAAAAATACTGCAAATCCATAAAAAGTAAATTTATAAAAAATATTTTTAAAATTTCACGTTTATGGTCATTAATATATGAAAAATTTTCAACTAGATTAAAATTTTGGTTTTCAAAATGCAAGTGAATTAAAATTATATGTTATGCAATAATTGTTATCATTTATCAAAAATATGTATGCAAGGATTTACTTTATAACTTGGAAAACTTTTCGACCTAGATTACTGTTTTCTTCAACTAATTTGGGTCCAAATCATTCTTTTACTTAAAGTACATTATTATAAAGGGTTCATGACTCATATGGTCAGGTTAAGTGAATATGGCTCAGAAATAGTTTAAAAATGTGCAAAACTTGTTTTTGTATATTATAAAAAAATTTGTTCTGAAAATTTGTTTGGAATCGTAAAAAAAGACCTAGTCAATTTCGGTTCAATACTTTATAATTTTTATTAAGAATTCAGCATTTCAAACCTATGGGTGCATATTCATAATATTAGTTTACATAATAAATTTTTTTGTTGTAACTGAGTGTATGTAACTTTAAAAGCATATTTTATACATGATATCATCAAAGTAACATTTCAACATCTCTCGATTCATTTAGAGAATATGAAGATAGCTTTTCATCAAGATAGCTAAGGTGAGGAGATAGGCACACCTAATTGAAATTCATCTAAACTTGTCTAAATTTATCTATCTAAATTATCTAAACTTGTATTCTCGAATTCACATAATCATGATAAATTTTTTTTTCATTTCATTGTAGAATGAAAATCTATTTCGTATCTAATGTATATCAACGTATTTTAATGCCTCGATTAGAAATATCATGGCTATTAAAATACCCACAAATGTCATTGTCAAGGTCAAAACCTTGAAGAATATGTTTTCGAATATATGTATATGTATATATATTTTTTTTAACGATTTCTTGCATATTTAGAAAATATTTCATATGTACTACTTACTACCTTTTTGCTTTTCAACAAAACACGTTACCCCCTATAAGGCCTCTTTCTGCATTTTTATTTAAAAAAAGTTGTTTTTTTAAGTTTTAATCTTGAAAATGACTTTTGCACGTACTTTTATGACCAAATCTTCATAGTGTCAATGTGTTGATCTTATCAAAAGTTTGAGTCAAACTTAAAGAAAAATATACTCGCAAAAAATTTACAAGCATATCTCTCCTTTCGTCTGTGCGTATTTGATTAAAACTATCTCATTTCAATCGTTTTCAAGAAATGCTTTAAACTTTGTCATCAGAACAAAAAATTTGCCAAACATATTT
>JAUELO010454052.1:0-12950 GCA_032357855.1 Amphibolips quercusostensackenii | reverse complement strand
AAGGAAGTGCAGGCGAAATAGAAGTTTTTTTCGAAACTGTTTTTTTAAAACGATACCCTCGATTTCTCAAGTTCTACTAGATAGATTTACCTCTGAAATTTTTGGAGAGGCTTCTTTATATACTTCTCTATATCTGGAACTATTCTCATTCCCAAATTTCAATTTGTACTATTTTTTAAAAATTTGAAAGGTCAAAAAAAGTGGTACAAAAATTGTTTTTTTTCTGGGCAGTCGCCATTTTGTGAAAAATTTTTTTGAACATTTCCGTAGTTTTAGACATTGCGACATTACTCTAGATTAATAATCTTTTCTTTATTTTTGTTTCGGCTTGCTAGGAGGGTTGAAATCGTGGTTATGGTCACGTGCCAATTTTTCGAGACTTCCCACTTTATCAGCTGCTAATTTTTTGAATTTTCAACTTTTTCAATTTTTTTCTGTATTCTTGTGATGTTAATAAATAACTCATGAAAAAATGGATGGTAAAAAAATTGATTGCCTTTTTTTACGGCACTTCAAAAATTACCTGAAATTCATGCCGCTACACCAGAATACCCCCTTAACATTTACATCTTAACTCCTAACTGTAATTCACCTCAACCTACACCCTAACCTTCTCACAATTTTACCTCAAAAACAAATCCAAAAACCCAAAACAAAAATTTTTCTCTTTTTTTATACCCTAACGAAACGGAAGCCGCAAGCCCTTATATTCTCTTGACACCTAACTTTATAACATTATAACAATAATCTTCATACCAACACCTCACCCTTTTATTACAATGCCCACTTAACTCTCACATACACCACACCATAACTTCGTAACATGTCTTCTTCTTGTACCTTTATCCACTGTTTCCCATTAGATGGCTCCTCAGCAACTCATTCTCCTTCCTTACTCTCCCACTTCACTTTATTTTCTCCCCTTATGCCCCTCCTTCTCTGTGGTCTACCGTCTTGTCCTTCTTGATCTCCTGCTCTCCGTCCGTCTTCTTCTCCATAATTCCCGTAACTACAATTTCCCCTGCTACCTTATCCTACTGCCAAAGAGTTTCTCACACCTTCACTTTTAAAGGCTTCAACTGAACCTCGATTTTCTTCATCTTTATTCTTCATTACTAATTTTTCGAATACTTCTGTGCCTACTCTTCCCTCTCCCTTACATCCTCTTCTAACCACAAGGCTGAGCTTTTCAAGTTTTCTTTTGCTCTCAACAGTTCCTTTTTGGATTGTTTACCCACTCTCCCTTCCACTATTTTCTTGGTGGACTCCGCCATGCCTTATCCTCTTCTTCCGTCTGGCAGCTTGTCACCTTCATTTTTTTTACTCTAATAGTCGTTTCTTTTTCCATTTTCAACTGTATACATTTTTCCTTCAAACACTGTATCGCCTCTTCAAGTCTCTTCCTGGCAAGCTCCCTTTCCGCTCTCCATTGTGCCTTCTCTACTTCTCAGGCTTCTGTATAGTCCTCCAAGAATTCTTTCTGCTGTTTTATCATTAGCTCTATCACTCTTCAGAATTCTTTTATTTCCTCCTTATCTTCTACCACCTGGTTCTCACCTTCTTCCTTTACATCTGCTGTTTCCATCTCTCTTTACTTCTTCTGCCTTCTCCATTTTCCTCAAAGTCTAGTTACCAAGTGTTCTCCTACTCACTTTTGAATTTCAGAATTTCGCGACTCTCTAATACTGTCCACTTTCTCTACTAGGAGGCGCTATCTTTTCCTACCTTACTCCTCGAAATTCCGGTTCGTACATAACCTCTATTGCCACGTCCCACTTTTTTCCACTCCCGGGTTTTACCTTCTCAGCTTAAAACTATTCTCACATTCACTTCCACATCATCCACGGTACTTTCCTTTCATTATCACCTCAAACCTTACACTTTTTATCTACTTTGACCTCCAAATTCCGTTTACGCACTCCCTGCCACCTTGCACGCGTCCAACTCTAATCTTCACCTAACCGGCAACTTATAGACTACGTAATGATGGTTTGAGTAAATTTTAAAGGTTATATTTAAGACTGTTATAAAACCTAAAATTTTTCTTAAAAAATGAAATAATTTTTCTTTGCACACTTTTTTAATCAGTTTACCCAAAGTATGCCGGACCATGCAACATTTCAGGACCTTAAGAAATGTTAAAATTGCATTTTTGTAAAGATAAATACTCATTGATGTTACACATTTTATTTTGTGTAACTTATTTTAAATCTTACGGTATCTTTAATGAGTAGAGAGGTTTTGGAGATCCCACAATAAGAATGCACATTAATTATGGATGACCCCTTATTTGTTTATTGATTTATTATCATATTGTAAATTTATAATCATTACATTTGATATAATACTAATATAACTAGATACTACTAATATTATTGGTTAGTATTATGAAGTATTATTACTAAGTACTATTAAGTAAATTAAAATGTATATAATTATTAAAAAGTCATTACTCATTAATTTGTATGAAAAACCTTTTAAATTGGTCTAAGAGATTCACTTAATCATTCAGAAGCGCTCTTGTCTGTTTCTAGGTCGAGGATGTATAAGAGGTTCTATCAAATCTAAATACGCGATTTCGCTATTGCAAAGAGTATAAACAGGCCATAGGTCGGCGTCCGCTCTTGACATGTCTATTGAAGATGGTTCTTTAGTATCGTAATTCAAAAATCTATGGAAAACACCAGTTGTGCGGTCAAAAAGTCCAAAGACGTCACCAGCAGGTGTTGCCAATGTCTCATACTCATAAAATTCTTCTGTGTTAAAGTACCCTGTACGCGAATTCTGATCTGCCCATACAACACGACACTCAGGAAAAGAGTATTTTCGTATTTCTAATTGCCCACCCTGAAAAAGGCGAGGAATTTTTCTTCCATTAGGAAAACGAGCAGGAAATGTAGCAGCAGGAGGAGTTTGAGATCTGGTAAAAGCAGACGGTCCACGACGGCTAGACTGCGAACTTAATTCTGTAAGATAAAATAGAGATGAATTAATTTTAATACTCAAAATTAAAGTTTGATTAGGAATGATTGAATAGATAAAAGCAATATTAACTAAAAACAATGTTGTCACAGTAAATATCAGTTGATCAATTTAGACCCAAAATTGCACCAAAATCATATGCAACGCTTTTCTACACATTATGGATGTTTTATTTGATCGAGAAATGCACACCAGAATGACCCTATTTTCCAGATCAATTGCCTGTCATGAATTTTCATGAAAAGCAACTGTCAAGTGTCAATTATTATAATGCCAAATTTCAGTCATGACCATCTATATGCATATTAAAATCGTTGAAAATTGAATTTTATAACTGAAAATTTAACTATTACAGTTGAAGATTCATCATTTTAGATTTTGAACTAAAAGTTTTTGGTCTACCTATCCTAAACCAAAATAGTATCACATGAAAAGAATGATTTTTTAAATTAATAGGTGTGATTTCTCGCTCTAAAGGTAAGCAAAAATTCATTTGAAAGTACTATAGGAATCATCAAACTGTCAAAAATCTGCATTTTGGTGTATTCCGAAATTCAAGACTTTCTTGGTCACCCGGTATATATATTTTTGATTGATTCCTTGAGAACAATATTTTCTTTACATTTTAGAAAAAATTTCCGCGTATATGATTCTAGGGGAAAAACGTTTAGGGTATATTTAAGATTATTAACTGTTTAATCAAATTACGAATTTTCGTATTCTGGTCTAGATAATATAAGGAGATTTTTTCAATAAAAAATTATAGATAGATATATTAAATTACTATATTTACCTATATAATTAAAGACAACTACTATAGTGAGGATCAGAGTGTCAAGCATCTTCATTTTCTCTACTCGTCAGAGGAAGAACTTATAACTGCGTGTTGACAAAGAATTTAGTTAGCAACGTAACTAATGAGTATTCTGGTTTCTCATTAGAGTATATATATTAGAGTGTTTATCTCGTTGATTATATTATATATCAAACATGTCTTTCTATGACATCTAGATTTCTGAATCATTTCCTGTAAATTTTGTATGCTAACTTAAAATGATCAGATTTCGTTAAAATGAAAAAATTAAAAAGTATTGTCAAACCAGGGAATGTTAAAATTTTTTAAGTATTTTTATGGTATGATTTTAAGTGCTTTTCAATGGATTTTATTAGATATGAAAAATATCTGAAAATGTTATAATATTCTTATAAATTGCAAAGGATTTCATAAAAATGAAGGGATTTCGTGGGATTTTTAAGACTTAAGATATTTTCAAATCTTTGAATTAATTTGCGGTTTTCTAGAACTATCTTAAGTTTTAAAAACATTTGGAAAAATTTTGTAGGATTTATTGGACTTTTAAAAATTTTAAAAGGTTTCAAAGGAATTTTAGAAAATTTTAAAAAAATTTTAGGAATAAGGTATCATGTCAATGAGGTATTTTAGTCAATTTTCAATTACTTTGAAGAATTTCGTAGGACTTTAAATATTCCGAAAGATTATAAGAAATATACTGAGATTGCATCAAATTTCACGTGATTTAAAGGACTTTATAATATTTTAATCAATTTAAAAGAATTGATTTAAAAAATGTAAAAGTTTCCTAATATTTTAAAAAGAATCCGAGAATCTAAAGGTATTTTTAAAGATTTTAAAGAACTTACAATATTTTAGAGTATTTTCAAGGATTCCAAGAAATTAAAAAAAGCTTAAAAAAATGAAAAAAATTTCACATTGATTTTATTGATTTTGAGGTATTTAAAAAAATGCTAGTCGCCTTTGAGGAATTTCCTATAACCTCTGCAAATTTTGAAGAATTTTATAAAAACGACAAGATTTTAGGATCTGATTCAAGGATTAGAAAGCATTATAAGGATCCAAAAAATTCAAAAGGATTAACAAAAATATAGGGAATTTTAAACCATTAAGAGAATTTAGCGAATTCCAATGAATTTAGAGAATTCAAAAGATTTTAGAAAAATTAACATAATTCAGAAAATTTTGAAGAATTCAAAGAAATCAAAATGAAGGTCCAGCAACTTAGCACCGCCACCAAGGCAAAATCAAAAATGAAATACGGTATATTTGTTGCTTTGTTATTTGCTAATTTTATACTAAAAGGAAAAATATTTTCCTCTTTAAAAGTTTGTGAAAAGGGTGGCAACGGAGTGCTAGCTCGGTAACGACTTAGCGCAGCTACCTTTCAAAACTAATTGAAAAATATTATTATATGTAATCTAAAAAACCATTAAGGCAGATTTTTTTCCTTTTTTTTTGCTCTCCGATGATATATAATAACGTCCTAAAAAATGCCTGAAAGTCATACATAATAACCCATCGCAATTAAAAACGATTTACAAGTGTAGAAGAATCTTTAAACAACGTAGAGATGATTAAGAACTTTAAATTAATTACCTAATTTTTAAAAATTTACCCCTTTAATAATTATTATATCGTTGTTTAACTCTAACGACCCCTTTTTCTACACATGCCTTAATGTAATCTCTGTGTGTCTCTATGTGCATTTTTCTACCTATTTTCTCTCTAACTTCTAAATTTTTAATGATGTTGTTTAGATCTTCATCGAAATTCTTTAGTTTATGACTACCATCTTTTTGTGTGCATTCACAAGCCGACTTATTATTATCGCACCAGATATGCACAGGATATAAAGTTTCACATGCTACGTCTCTAATTGCTTTGTCTAATAAAATTAATTCTTGACAAGCGTCGCTCATTGCTAGATATTCAGCCTGGCAAGTAAGTAATGTGACGTATGCTCGTGTATGACTTTTCCAACTTACTGGATCTATATACAATCTTATCACATAACCTCCTGTTAAGTTAAATCTCCCAAATCTCAAAAACTCGCGTCAGTCATTGCATCTAAATTGTCTTATTTTCCTTCGTACGTAATGCTTATTTTTAAAATTCCTTTATTTAATATACCTGAAGATTCTTTTCACGTCCTTTCAAACCTCTGTATTTTATTTTATTTATTCTCTAACTAAATAGCTTACTCTATAAATAAAATATCTGCCCTTGTGGCTTGCGCTGGATAAGGTAAACTTCCTATTGCTTTTCTGAATGGTATTTTAATTGCTTTTTTAGCATCTTCCACGTTCTGTTCTTTTATTCTTTTTTCATTTTCTCTGTTTGTTACTTGTCTTGTTACCATCACGATGGTAACAAGACAAGATCGGTGTACTTTGTGCTCCACTATCTTCCATATTAAATTTCTTTAATATTTTCATTTAGTAATCTTTTTGATTTATATTCATTTCTTTGCTTACTCAATCTCTTTCAGTCGTCGTTACCAGGAAATTTTTTGGTTTTCCTGGATCCTTCATATAAAAAGCTTTTCCTAGTTTTTCTTTTATTTCTTCCAGCTTTCCTTTGTCAATGCTAGCTATAAGCATGTCATCTACGTATAGAACCAAGATTGCCATTTTTTCTACTTTTCTATATGTGAATTAACATGGTTCATGTAGATCATTCTGAAAACCAAGTTTTATTGCTTCCTCTGAAAAACGTTTATTTCATTTCTTCCCGCTAGTTTTAAGTCCGTATATTGCTTTTTCTAGTTTACAGACTTTGTTTTTCTTTGTTTCTTTATTGCACCCTCAAACTGCTGATATCCCAATGTACATTTTGTCTTCTAAAATACCGTTCTAATATGTTGTTTTTACGTCTAATTGTTTTTCTTCTGAATCATATTTATTTATGATTGCCAATATTAATCTAACCACTTGCAATATCGATGCTGGAGCATAAGTTTCTTTTAGTTTATACTTATCTATCTTTGAATCCTCCAATTACTAATCGCGTTTTGAATTTTACTTAACCGTCTTCTCCGGTATCTCTTTTAAATACCCATTTCGAATATATAATATTTATTCTACTCCCATCTTTTGTGTTTTTTGGGGTTTTTCTATTATTTTTTATACTTTGTTTTTGTCCTTTTATTTGAGTTCTTTTCTAATTTTTCATTTTATTCTAATTTGTTTTCTGTTGTCATTGCTTCTACATAAGGAATCGAATCGTCATTTGATTTGTGACTTAAAATTGTTGAGCATGAGCATCTTTTTCTGAATTTACTTTTCTTATGAGTAGCGTTCGTTTTTTTATTTGCGGGTTTCCTTGTTCCTCTAGTTGTAATTTTCGTTTTCTTGGCCTACCTCTTTTTCTCTTGATTTCAATTTCATCAGTTTTTGGCTCTGTATTTGTCTGGCTTTAAGAATTTTTTATTAAATTTGTTTTATTTATTTTTTCTTCAGTGTTTGATTTCTTTTATACATCATTCGAATTATCTTCTTTAAAACTATTTTTTTACATTGCTTTTTTATTAAATCTTACGTGTCTAGTTTGCAATAGCTTTCCTGTACTAGGACGCCATAAAAAGTTACTTGCTATGACTTTTTTTTATCTGCTGACTTATTTTTATTTGCGCTTTTTATTATCCTACCTGAACATCTTTTGAAATCTTTCAGAATTATGCTCTCATTTATAAAGTGGTCTGTCGCTCTAGAATCTGCTATGCAAGTGATCTGCTTATTTTCTGTTACATTGTCTACCTTCTCTTTATCATTTATTTGTATGCTATTATTTTTTCTGAATATGAAATTACCTGTTTTCTTGTTTTTCGAACCATTTCCTTTGTTTTTTGTTTGTTTGTGTTTTATTAAGTCCCTTCTTCTTTTCATAATACTTTTCTCTACCTCTGAAATTTTCTCTTAAACTACCTCTAGGTCCACCTCCAGATCCTCCTCTAAAGCTTTCGCTAGATGTTGCATCTGTAGCAACGACCATCTGGTCCCGTCTGCCATTTGGGTTTCTGATGAGCTAGATTGACTTTTTCTTTCACTTTTTTTTGACATCTGCTCTCTTTTTGCTTCTCAGATAAAATATACTTTATTTGTCCTAAATTCATTTCTTTTGAGTTTGTCTGTCTTAATCAAGTCAGCTGATCGAAGCTCGGGTATGGTTCCAGCGACTGCTTGACAAAAAGCCGATATTTTTTCTTGTTCGGTTAATGCCACGGCTTCTTCACAGTTTTCATATGTTTTAACTGTTACATTCTACTTGCACATTTTCTACTCTATTCTACTTCCGAAAGCATGCATCTCTATCGCTAGTACTAGTTTTTATTTACTTTTATTTATCCTCTTTTTTTATTACGTCTTTATTTTCATGCCCGCATGTTAACAGATTCATTTACCTCTTCTAAAGATCCTCTGTTGTCCAAACTCTAATCTTTCAATCCTCCGTTCTATTGATATCTCGTTCTTCCTTTTAAGCGTAGTGGAATTGTATCCTGCAGCCCAAAACATGATGGAATTGTTGTAGGGTTCTTCGCTGATAGATACTATGATATTTCATCAAACACAACTTTCTCTTTATTGGTTTTCACTACAAAGTGACATCGACGATTAAAGGACCTCTGGTCTCTTCGTGCGATACAAATGTTAACGACGCAACAGATTACGCAAGCGCATGCGCGCCGTACTCAATCACTTATAGATCCATACAGGGCCGTGTTAATAGAGTTTTTCTAACAATTGAAAATAGTCACAAACTTGACGTCGACAAAGCTTTAGATTATGTTCTCAGTTCCATAATAATATTAAAAGAAAAATTCCCCAAAATAAACCTATAGTACTTTAACGAAACAGTTCAGAAATTACTCCATGTGAAATATCAAATACATTTTTCAATTGAAAACATTTAAAAATTCACATTAAAAAAACTTCAGTCTATGTTCCCAATTCCATAATAATATTCAGAAACATCAGAAATTTAACCCTTGTTCTTTTAACGTAACAGGTACAAAGGTTCTGCATGCAAAGCAACCAAAAAATTGTGTAATTTAAACTATTTATAAAATTCATTTGATAATTCATCTATTCAGTTAATTATTTTTTTCAAATTAAAAAAATTAGTATTCCATTTTTTGTTAAAAATTAATATTTTAAACTGAAGATTTATCTTTTCTAGTTGAAAGGTTTTAAAATTTTGTTACAGCGTCATTTTTTGTTGTTGAAAATTCATCTTTTTGTGTTACAACTTGATCTATTTTCGTAAAAATTGCATATTTTTTGGTTGAAAATGACAACTGCTTGGATGAATATTATTTATTTTTGGTTAAGGATTCAACAATTTTTTGGTTAAAAATTTAATTTTTTTTGGTTAAATTCAACTGTCTTTTATTTCAAATTAAAATCTTTTTTGGTAAAAGTATTAAATATTATGTTTTTTGTAAAAATTTATCTTTATTGGTTGAAAATTCAACTACTTGATTAAAAATTTTAATTAATTTTTTAAAAATTTATTTTAGTTTAGTTGAAAATTGATCGTTTACGTTGAAAATTTATACTTTTGAATTAAGAATTGCACAGTTTTGTAGAAACTCTAATTTTTTTTATTTTAACAGTAAATTTTAAAATTAACTCCTTCCTCAAAAATAAACTTTTTTTAGATTAACGTCATTGCGGAAAATTGACCTTTTGTAAACTCATGTTTTTGTTTGAAAATTCAAATATTTAGTCAAAAATGAAACTTTTTCATAAACATCTAATTATTTAAAAAAAAATTTTTTTTTAGACAATGAAATTTTTCGGGTTAAAAATTCAACTCCTTTGTCGATAATTCAACAGTTTTTTTTTGAAATCCAAGAACTCAATTAAAAATTAAAGCATGTTTTTAAAAAATGTATACATTGTGAGCTGAAAGTTTGAAAATTTGATAGAAACTTGATGTATTTTGTTGAAAATGCGTCTTTTGGATTCAAAAATTAATCTTGTTTGTTAAAAATTTATTTTTTTTGGTTAGAATTCAACTATTCAACTGAAAAATTCTCATTTTTTGTTGGACTAAACTGGTTAAAAATATATTTTTTTCTGATAAGAAGTCATTTTTCAAACTGGAAATTTTTCCATTCCATTTTTGGTTGAAAAAAATTTTTTTAAAGTTAAAAAGGTAAGGGGTTTCTAAGGCCGGTTTTCAACCTCAATTAGATTTGTGCCAAAAAATTGAAAAAAAATTCCCCTTCACAAAATAAAAACTTCACCGTTGTGGACAGCATTTTTGGAAAGATTTGACACTGTCAAACTTGTATTTGCTTAATAAAGTACACTATAAACTCTCTATGAACTACCTTTACTTTTATTCGCCTTTTTTAGCCTTTTAAACCCCTTCCCTCTAGGGGAGGGTAGATGGGATGTTTTCATTAATTATTTTTTTGCAGGGTACTATATCTGAATACAACATATGTAAGCTTGATCAGCAGACTTGACTAGGGTATCCTGAGGTTTTTGGCATCGCTGATTCCGAATCCAAGGTTCGTTTACCTCCATCAAATCAGGTTCGAGGCCATTTGTAGGTCAAACTGTAAAAAAGCTGATGAATATCCAGAAAAATACATTTATAGGTTTTTGGGGTCGCTGAATTTAAATCCCTAGTCCGTTGGCTCCTACCACATCAGACTCAAGGTCATTTGAAGGTCAAATCGTAGGAAAGCCGATAAAAAAATACTTGAAAATACATATATTAGTTTTTGGAAACGCCGGATCCAAATCTGGGGTATATTCAACAGTTTATTACACAGTTTGTTTCAGTTTGACCGAATTATAGTTTAGGTGATTTTTAGAGAGGGGAGGGGGTACAAAAAGTCTAGAATAGGTAACGTAGTTTATGGACGACCCCATCATAGTCTTGGAATCTTTATTCCTTTTAAAGAAGAATAGGTTTTAAAACTTGTTCTCTGCCGAACCGTTCCTTCGTAGGTTTATATGTAAAATGATTCGAAGTTCTACAATTTTTTATTTGATTTCCACTTTTTTGCTCTGTTTGAAAGTAGAAAAGCACACCTTTTCAACAATGTATTGTATATTTTATCACTGTGAAAAATTACTAAAGCGGCAATCGTATATTTTCAAAGTTTTTCATTTATTCCCGATTTTTTCAACTCTCAAAACAATTTAATGGTCCAGGTCGAAGTCAGAAAATACCTGGAATTTAAGGAAACGTTAGGGAAATTTATTGATCCAGGGAGATCTAGGGTTTCAAACAAAATCTTTTGAAAGACAGGGAATTTCTTTAAAAGTCACTTTTGCTTTCTAAAAAATTCGTCTTTTTATGTTATAAATTCATCTTTTTAGGTTATATGTTTAACTATTTAACTAAAAATTTCACTATTCCGTTAAAAAATCTTCTTTTTTTTGAGAATTTGTCTCTTTTGTTAAATTGGACGGATTTCAATTAGAAATAACTAAATTTCATCATTTTATTTAAATAAATATACAGTTCTACATTTTCTCGATATTTTGCCCGAATATTTTATAATTTTATTAAATAATTTTAATGTAGGAGTCAGTTTTCAAATATATAATTAACTGATATGTATTACATCACATAAGCTACCTAAATACTATCTTCAGACATTTATAAACTATAAAACATGTTACTGTTTGTTTTATTTAGCTTTGTTGTCTAAATCTCTTGGGTAACGTTTCTGATGTAATATTTATTATCGCTGATAGTGCTTGATTGGTGAATGTGACAACAAATCAAAAATATACAGATAATCAAAATTTCTAAATAAAAATTTCGGAAACAATTTTCAAGAGAAATATTGCTATCTATATGTCCATCACTTGATTCAATAGAAAGAATGTCTTTCAGTTGTGAAACGCCTCATGTATTAATTTTTTTATTATATTAATTGCTAAACATCAAAAATATTTATAATTTTTATTTTTTTATTTTTTGAATTTTCTTTATTTTTTGAATTCTAATTTTTTTTCAATCTTCAATTTCAAAAATTTTTATTTTTTTCAATCAGTTTAAAAATAAATTATCTTAAAACCCAAAAAGATAATTTTTCAACTGCACAGTTGAATTGAAAATAATAATTTTGGACCAAACAGTTGTATTCACATACAACAAGTTTAACTTTAAAGCAAAAATGGAAACGAATTTTCTACCAAATACTCGTAATATCAAGAAACGAAAAATTATTTTTCACAAAAGATTTGAATTCACAATCAAAAATTTAAGAGATTTGAGCATAAGTGACGAATTTTTAATAAATCATTTGAATTTCTTAACAAAAAATATGACGTTTCAACAAAACAATTAATTTTTTAAATAAAAAATTAGGTTAACAGCCTATAAAGATAACTCTTAAATCAAACGGTTAAACAAAAAAATATAAATTAAAAAAAAAAAATAAATTCCCGAGAAAACAGTTAAGTTTTCAAACAAATTTTTTAATTTTCGACTAAAAGCAATCAATGTCTCACAAAAAAACACGAAATGAAAAAAACTAATTGAGTTTGCAACTAAAGAAACACTTAACTAACACAAAGGATTTTTAAGAAAGAAGTTTGAATTTCAATCAAGTAGTTCAATTTTTTACCAGAAAAGATGAATTCTCAATAAGAAATTTAATGCTTTAATTTTCAACTAAAAAACTTTTATTTTTTAACCAAAATCAGTATACTTGAATTTCCAATAGAAAAAGTTATTTTTCACCAATAAAAAAAAACAAATTTTCAACAAAATCATCAACCGAAAATCATAGAAATAAAAAAATGAAGATAGAGAACAAATAAAGTGAAAAAAATCACTAGTTTACAAACTTTGTTAATTTTTTTAACATTAATTTTCCTCCTTAAATCAAAAGACGTTTGATGTTGAAAATAAATATCAAAAACTTGGTATCACAGACTTCCCATTAAGAAGAGTTGATCGATTTTTCAATTTTTTGAAAGCTGTAGGGCTATGTCACTTCGCGTCTACTTACCGACCAAGCAGGTTCTGTTCCATGTTAAGTTAACGGCAATCGGTAATACCCTTGTTCGATAATGCAAATTCCTTATGTAGATTATACCAACAGACAGTCCCGCTCTAGCAAGTTACCGGCAGCAGGCACTACCGTCAATCAGTAATGCAGATTCCTGGCATGGACAGG
>JAUELO010454045.1:0-12951 GCA_032357855.1 Amphibolips quercusostensackenii | reverse complement strand
CCTGCAACAAGAAACAGAGGTTTAATTTTTCTTGTGTATTATCTTCCGACATATTTTTTTTTGCTAAGAGAGATAAAGGTACTTTAAATAACTATGTCACACTGTCAGGGCTGCAGGATTATCAGGTTTTGTGTCTCATCGTGTGATGAAAATTCTTTTTTCTTAAACTATTCGATTATTGTATCTTTTTAGTAAAAAATCAAACTATATTGTAAGAAATTTAATTATTTCATTAAAAATTCAACTATTTTATTAAAAATTAGTCCCATTCGCTCGAAGGTTAAACTATTCAGTTGTAAATGCAACTATTTTGTAGAAAAATTTGAACCATTTTATTTTTGGTTAAGAATTAATTTTTTAAATTAATAATACATCTGTTCTTTTCTGAAAAAAATCAATCTTTTTAGTGCAAAATAAATCTTCTTGCCTTAAAAGTGTTTGGCTACAAATCCATAATTATAATTAAAAATTTTCTTTTTCTGGTTAAAAATTAAACTTTTTTGTTGAAAATTTGTTTTTTTTTTTTCTTTTGGAACAAAATAAATGCCTTTGGTCTTTTTGTTTAGAAATGACCGTACAGTAAGGAAAATACCGTAAGGTATAACCAGCTATTGCAGATTATTTATTACAACTCAACAGAAATCTGTTATTTTAAAAAGAAAGTTGCAACTTTTTGTTGCTAAATTTTTTCGTGATACTATTTCTTCCAAGACTTTCAAATTCATTAAAAAAGGTCATAAATTAATTTAAATATTAAGAAACCAACAATAATTTTAAGTAGGTTAGAGTAACAGCAAATATTGTTAATAATGTTACAAGCAAATTAATTAACAAACGTGATTTTTTCGTGATTCGCATTGGTTAGCTTAATTCAACCCATAGCTTTTATATGATGTATCACAGATAATGATGTGCGCTTACAGTGAGTTGAGAATAGCTAATGATTAACGAATAATTAAACAATTTTAATAAACAAATGCACATTTTGACCGTCTTTTGATCAAAAGGTTTGACTTTTTTGCGAAACTAACTTACAATATTTTGCAAAAGACTCATTACTATAATACTTTTTATAGTCGAAAAAAAGTGTTGATTGCTTAAACAATTTTTATAGACAAATGCATATTTTTCACTAATTTTTTATAAAAAGGTTTGCTTTTTTTGTGGAATCAACTTAAAACCTTCTGCCAAAGACTCCTTGCTATCACATTTTTCACAGTGACCAAAAATTGGTATTTTTTTAAACAATTTTTCTGAACAAATACATTTGCTAATAAAATTTTTTTGAATAATTGAAAATCATTAGCTTTTTTAACTAATTATAAGCGCACATCATTATCTGTTATGTTTTATATAAAAGCTACGGACTAAGATTAACTAACCACTGCAAACGACGAAAAAATGACTTTTGTTAATTAATTTAATTATAAAATTATTACAAATTTTTGTGTTCACTCTTACACATTGAAAATTATTTTGAGTTAGTCATCACATTAGTTTATGACCTTTTTTAATGAATTTGAAAGTCTTGGAAGAAATAGCATCACGAAAAAGTTTAGCAACAAAAAGTTGCAAATTTGTTGTTAAAGTAAAAAATTTCTTGAAAAAAATAATAAAAATCGGTTAAGTATTGCACAGTCAGTTGATTTTTGGACAAAAAAGGTGCTTTTTTCGCACTATGCGTCGCACAGTGGGGACAAATTAGGTGTCCGTGGACGAATTAAATTTCAGCATAAACTATTCAACCAATTTTAATTTCTTTTTTCAAATCAAAGCTTATGACATTTCTAACAAAGTTTTTAAGGCATATTTTGAAAAAATTTGTTTTATTTCCTCTTAATTAACAATGAAAATTTATTACAAACAAACAAAAATTTCGAATATGCCATTTTGTAAGAATTTATCGAATTTATGCGAAAGTACACAGAATTAGTAAGGAAACTTTTTTAGAATGATGTCCATCAGTACCAGATATTTAATACATTGTTTACAATTTTTTTAAGCAAATTAATCATCAAAAGTTAGATTTTTAGTGAAAATGATATGTAGCTACTTCAGATGTGTGTTTTTGAGTGAAAATCTGAAGAAAAAAAATTGTTGATATGACTTATTAAAAATATAGCCCATTTCTTTATTATTTAAATTAATTTGATAAAGAAATGCATAAATGTGTCATTTTTAATCGATTTGTTTCGTTTTTTCAACAGAAAGGACAATGAATATCTTTCTTATAGCTTTTTTGTGCGATTCTTTGATTTCAGACAATCGGTGTTATTTGTTCAAACAAAATTAATTAACAATTGTATAATGTTATCATTTTTCAGTAGAAGAAATTCGTTTTTTTCTTAAATCAACTTCAAATATGTTCAAAATACCTCTTAATATGATACTTGGTTGTAAAAAAAAAATTCTATTTGTTGAAGCAAATTAAACAAACAAATTCATTACCCAATGGGCCTCTACTGTTATATCTTGCTGTTAGACAACAATTCATAATTTTGAAACAAATTTAATAAACAAATGACAATGTACAAAATGTATAAAAAACTCTCTGTTCGTTCATGTTGCTACAAATAAAATTGTGTTTCTATAACATATTTATCAACCTTCATTTCAGTATAAATTATTTCGGTTGAGGAACTTTAGTGTCCAATAAGTGTTATTAAATTGTTAAAATGGTGTGCGAAAACAAGAAACAAGTGATAATTACATAAGCTGTTTCTCATGTTGTGGGAAGCTGAAAAACAGATGATGATCACAGAGACGTTTACTTTTTTCTGGGTCTGATGAAAGACATTTTAATAATTGCTTGATTGAAGGTTAAGGAAGGTCAGAGCAGCAAAGGTGTGTTTGAAGTTTTTCTATGTTTGCTGCAATTTCTTGCATTTAAATTCTATTTGCTGGTATAACTATCTGTATTTGTAATCTGTTTTTAATATTATGTGAGGCTGAGGAGCAGAGGATGATCGCACAGACGTTCACTCGTTTCTGGATCTAATTAAAGACGTTTCGTTGGTTTTCTGATAATTATTTGCTTATCATTTTTGTGTTGCTCCTGTTCTGTAGTTCTGTATAGTCTTACATTTATTTTGGTGTTGAGTTTACAAGTTAAGTAATTTATTTAATTTATTTAATTTACTTGTTACATTTTGTTAAATGAATTTTATTTTTGTATTTATTTTTGTACTTTCAGTTAAAGAATAGTAGACTAGACAATCTAGACACGGATTCCATAGACATAAAACATAGGGAATTGTTAAACATGTTATTAAATGAAAATTATAAGTCACCACACATCTTATTCAATTATTTAAAGGAAAATTACAGCCTTTCCAAGAAATTGCAGAGATCGCTCAGACTTAAACTGTCTTGAAATTTTGTACCAACTTTTTGCCGGAAATAAAAAACTATTTTTACAAATGTGTTATAAGAAATGATGTTTATGTGCTTATAAAACTTTAATGTTCACGTGATCAAAATGCTCTTGACATCATCGCAAAAAGTATATTAAATGATGGAAAGCAAATTGAACTAGATGTACAAAAATTAGAACCAGATGTACAAGAATTTGAACCAGTAAAATCGCATAAAGCAAATACAGTACCTTTGAGAAATGACAAAGCACTCGGATTGTTTATTGATTTGAAATTAACGAAAAGAAAGTACGAGCTTTTAGGACATTATAGAAAGAAAAAAATGCTAAGGTACTGCCCTTCTACAAAAGAATTATAGGTGCAAGAAAAAAGGTGTTATTCACAAAGTTCCACAGTACAAGTTGACGAAACAAGTTGCACTTTGCAATTTTAAGGGTTGCTCAATCATCATTATCCGGACCAATTAATCAAAAAATTTGACCTTCATCACCAAACTCTTGCCTGACTATTCTGTTCCACTTTGAAGCAGAGACTAAGAATAAGATCTCGCTTGAACTGAAAAATATTGAAAGGTAAATTAAAATATTGAAGCTAAGCGCAGTAAAAGTAAACGGCAAAACTTACTATGTAGAGCATATGCTGATATGTTCAATGATAGATGGAAAAGGTGCCAGGTCGTTACTCAAACTTCAGCTTCTTCTAACTGTACTTTGTGTAGAGCAAAAAGTCACAAAAAAAACCAGTTAGAAATAGCAAGATATTAATAAATCGCTTATTTGACACAAGTGTTCCTTATGTGGACGCGCACATATAACCTGAATTCCGTATCAATAAGGAGACTTTACAAATTTCATTATTTAAACACACATTTTGTATTTCCCCGAAATATATTTAAACTAAAGACGTTCTTATTTTCGTTGATCACATGAGTATATTCACCAACAGAATTAAGTATAACTGCAATAAAAAATATAAGTGTAGACATAATCATCCTTATCTGTAACTACAGGAAAAGCTAATTAATGTATAATTGAAGAATTTAATAATTATTTGATCAATAAATATTCTAGCTTTTCATCATATTATATAGTGTAACGCACAGACGTTACCTCACAGATAATAGTCATTAACCTTTGTCTGCTCAGATATTTATGTTTCTTTAGAATAAGTTTCAAGGAAATCAAAGAACTTGCTAGAACTATAGTCAGAAGAAGATAGTGAATCACATGGAAGTTAATGAGTTGGTCTTGTTATGAATGAGAGGACAAAACAACATGCCAAATAGTATAAATTTGTATCTTCTAGATTGATGTGGATTCTATTGGAAGTAGAAATCAGGCTGTTATTTATCACAGCTTGCTACGCTCTAGTTAATGGTAAAATAATTGAAGTAGAAGATGCTTTCTACCAGAAGAAATAAATGGATAGGTTAGAGTGCAATCAGAAGAAATGGACAGGGTGATCATCAGTTTGCAGATTAAAAAAAAATCATATTAGGGGCAGATTAGTTGAATTATGCTAAAAGAAGAGATTTTTTCACAAAAAACTGGTTTAGGCATGAAATAATCTACTTGCATACTTGGTGCAGATGTGAAAGTTAAAGTATAATTGATTTTCTTGTTGCGGATTAGAGACTAAAAGAGTAAGTACAAGGTACACGTGTTATAAGAGGCTCTGATCATTCAACACATCATTAGCTCTTAATTTTAAAAATATATCTAGGTTAATGATCAAGAAGAAAGAGAACTAAACAGACGAAGCAGACACGAATCAAGATAAAAGATACGCAAAAACTGGTAGTGAAAATAAAATTTTAGAATAGGACAAACGAAAACCTAGATAGAAAATTTTGGAGACACTAATATGCAACAAGAATAAAGATGGCGCATGGCCAATGTTTCAGGGAAAAACTGTTAGGAGTAGGACTGAAGTGTGAGGCACTGTGTTTGTAAAAAAAATGACTGGTGATGTTTGGTGAAATGACGAAATCTGCGTAGCCGTTAACAAGAAGAAGCAAGTGTATCTTAGAAAGTTAAATATAACAGATCTTAGCGATGATAAAAGAATGAGACTCGACAATTATCATTGGGGCAAGATCAGAGAAGCAAAAATACTAGATTAGAAAAGAAAGGATGAAATCAGAGAGAAAGAAGATAAAGAAATGTAAATCAATTTTAAAGAAAATAAGAAAATATTTTGCAATCTGGCGGAGGGTACAATGTTAGGAAGTATCAGGACTGAGCTCGTCGGTATAAGGAATTGCTCGGAGGTAAAGCTGTCGAGCAGAATAATTGCCATGTAGAAGACAATGTGTTGGCAAACCCTGTTAAAGAAATCTGTGTCTCTCAGAATAGGGCTGTACTTGAAAACTTGAAAAATGTTGAGGCTGGTGGTGTATATGGTATTACCGCTAAGAAAAAAAATCATTTGCATCTTTTTTAATTAGAGAGAAAGATAATTGATGCATAAATGAAAACTTGGACTAACAATTTCACTAATAAATATTGTAGTTCTTCATAAAATTATATAGTATATCATATAGTCCATATCTAATTGATTGAATGCGCCAAACTTGTTATTTTATTTTAGATGTATACATTTTATTAGGGTGACACTCAAAGTGAAAAAAGTGGTTAACTGAAATGCGACGGACTGGAAAATTTAAATCGACACTTTGTGCTATACGAACCGAGACATACAGCTGAAAGGGTTACTATAAGGGTGCTATGAATATCGCCCTAAGTTTGACGTATGCTTTAACGATTGTAACTTGATCGCTGGTGTGGGTAGCAAAAATTCCGCGTCGAGAAATGAATTTGTAGCAGGCAACTAGAGAGGTATAAGATCGATAGTCCGACACAGCTTCCAAATGGACAACTCAACTGAAACAGCAAACAAAGACTGCAATGTAGCCCTTGCAAGATCAATAACCATTAACCTTAGTTGTTCGCAACTAAACGGGTCCAGTATAATTGACGGTCGGCTCGTAGTAGAACGAATTGCTGGAAAGTCTGCCATTAATTATTCAGACTTTGCAAATCGATTTTTCAGGCATGATAAATATAAATGAATAAAGGCCCTTCCAAACATTGACCACGCAGAATCAAGTAGGTTTGCCTTAAGTTTTTGAGAGTGAGCTGGACACCATTATGAGGAGAATGTCGATGATAATGGTCAATAAACAGAGTTATCAGCTATGATTCAGAGCAGAAAAAAAAGGTTGTTTCTTATCATAATTAAAGGCTGAACTCTTTAACCTACCTTGCTTTTGGAAGAAAGAAGTCCTTGTATCCGCGAAAAGATCGTCCCAGGAGGTCTACAAAAGCCAGGCAGCTTGAATGAGCATCTTGGCTCTTATTGCAACTAGACTTAACCATCCTTGCAGATCAAACAGCTGCGGTATCTGACTTAAAACATTACGTTTTGTCATGACATTTTGACGAGCTGATAAGTAGACGTCAGAAGTTATCACATCTGGTTGAGGATTTCAAGAGAGGCCCAACATATAAAACGATTGCTGGAAATTCAGGGACAGAGGCTAAGACAAAGTTCGAAGTTCGTCAAGGATTTTCTTTAACAGATCAAAATCACTTCAAATCCGCTTGCGAAGTGAAATACTTTGGCAGTAAAACGTCCATTTTTAAAAAGGGGGGGAGGGGGTAGTGTCTAGCGGGTGAAAAAGTACTTTTTCAGGAATTTTTTTCCAAGATACGGTCAAAGTAAATCTATGGCCATATTTCACACTTTACAAAGCATAATACGAAAAACATTTCGCGAAAATTTTTGTTGAAAAATATTCAAAAATACGCCGGTAACAGAGCATTGTCGAGAACGCCTTTTTAAAAAGATGATTTGCGGTGGCAAATTTAGCTCATCGCAGAATGATTTGAAATTAAAACGCAAACAAATTTTGTTGAAACGTAAGTTTTTCTTAATCCCTACGTTGTTTTTTCAATCTTAAATTTTTCGTGGTCATTTGAAGCAAAAATAGCGATTCTTCACAAAAAATTTCGCGATTTTGTATCTGTATAATCACTTTAATGTTGAAAAACCACGTAGGGCTGAGGTATGTCATATGAAAAAAGAATTTTTGAAATTTCAAAGAAATTGGTGCAGTAGTTTCTGAGTGAGAATTGGCACATACTTTGAAAATGGTTGTTTTGAGTAGAACGCGTTTGAAGTTATAAACTTTAAAATAGTAAGTCACATGATCTCACTCCCCCGTTAATTGATTTTGAAAGAAAATTGCAACCTCAAAGTTATCTACACCTGCGATTACGTTCTCCACGTAAATTTCTCAATACATAACTTTAGCTGCCTTTGAATAGCGTTTACCTTTATCAAGGTTGGGGTGGTGAATGCAACGGATTTCAGAAAAATTAGCGCAAGACAAGCAGTGAGTTATTGTGGTAAAACAAACGTTTCAGCTCAATAATTTAGCGATTTCCTTCACCGGAGCAGGTTAAAATTCTGATCGTCTTGATGTGCAAGCATTCTTTGAGGAACGTGGAATAAGTGAGAAGAGTCACGGTGAGTTAAAGACTTAACTTTAGTCATTATGTATCCAAGACTGTCGTATTCTTTGAGATATTCCTCATAGTCCGTTGGAAGGAAAGCCTCACTTGCGAAGCGACGTTACATGCGCTAAAGTATTCGAAAAGCTGGCTAAAAAAATGGCCAAATGATGTAACGTCTTGCTGCATCGGAAGAAGAACAACATATCGTCCTTTATGAGTGCGTAAATAAGTTAATGGGAAGAAATCCTCACGCTCCTGTTCTTTAGATGTCAGTTTAAACTTAGATCGAACCTCTTGTTCCTCGCGAAACCTTTAAAGGTCAGAAGGCACGATGATTTGCACAAAAAAACGCATTCCAAGTATTGAAAAAAATTCTTCAGTTAAATTGGGCAACAAATCTTTTGTAGTTTATCCCGATAAGATCAAAGCAAATTATGTCTTCTGAGCAACAGGAGTGTTAAAGAGACCACTCCGAATGTTCGGAAGACGCAGATAAGTATAAATGTCTGCTATAATGATTACGTCGATCACCCTTAAGTTTTTAAAATCTAAGTCTACTTGATTAAACCTAGAAGATTAGACAAACTTTCATTGTCTTATTTGCAGCGTTGGTAGTATGAAGTAAGACGCGAAAGTAAAAACGCGTCTAATGGATACCCGAAGTCTGATCAAGAGTGCATGAAACACCTCAGAAAGCTGATCAACAAGAGCGCGCCTAAACACTGAAGCACCACTAATTGACTTGATCTTGATAAAGGCTGTAATTATTAGACCTTCTTCAAGAAACTCCAATGTGCGAATCTTGCCCTTAAATAATATGTACAGGAAATCATTAGGAGGGATTCTGTAGTATTACGTTGTAATATCTAGTGATGTCTTCGCGTCACGTCCAGTTTTGCCAGTCCAGTGAATTTGTCAGATGTAAGACTTAAAAATGTGAATAATAGTTGACTGGACGTTAAAACGCCTCAAGGGCCTTTTAAGTTTCCTTCAGCAGTGTTGACGAGATGCTTTAATTTTGAAGACGATTCTAACTCTAGAGGCTTTAGAAAAGGAGAATAGACAAGTGAGAATTTGTCAATATTCTCTAATTTACATAACGCTTTGCTGATAGATCCCATGCATGCTTACAATTTCTGTTTGTAACCAGAATGTTTTCAAGGAGCTGTGCTACTTCTCCTGGTAAAATTGTTTTTAAATTATTTGATTTTAGAACATCTACGATTTCTGTACTTGTAGCAATCAATAACTTAACTATTTTTCTGCTTAGGTTAAGATGTAATTCTTGTAATATATGACTTTTTCCTATATAGATTCTTTCAATAACGCAATATGCTGTTGAGGGAACTTTAAGTAATTTGCTTGTAGCCTCTCTGATCGTGCCTGGAGCACACCGCATGTGTGTTCTGTAGTAACCGATTAAATTAGTTTTTATGCGACTAGCAAGTTTCACTTATTTAAAAAGGCATATCTCTATTTGTGTTTCAGACATCTTAAATGATAGAAATTTTCACGGACACAAAAAAAAATTGAATTAGTTTTATGCTTTAAGGAAGATGTCTGTATGTTGTCACAAGTGACAGAATGATTGAGTAGTCGTCCTGAAAGTTGACTAATGCTATCTTACGAAGTGTATTTGTTAACTGACGACTAATACACTAACACGAATTGCTAGTATTTAAAGGTGAAACATAAAAGATATAGGTTACGTGATCAAATGTGAATCATCTCGTGTGATTGGCAGGTGTAAGCAGTTATCGTACTTTGAACTTTACAAGGCGATTTGTAAAAATTCTCTTATGTCACTTCAATCAATCTTGGAAACCTTCATTGAGTATAAAACTCTCCTGATATGATTTTCATGAAGATCCAAATAGGTAAATTGCACTCGCCGACGATCGAGAAGATACGATTCACTTTAACCGGCTCTAAGGGCCATAGGTGATAGCAAACAGGAAAAAAACGATGAGACAAGCTTATTATCAAGGGCTTTCATGCAACAACCGCTTAGTCGCGGCGAAATATTTGCCGTTTCTCTTTTCGCTAGGCAAAGTGCTAGGAAAGTATTGTACTGAAAGTATTTGAAAGTATTGTCTAAATTCTATTGTTTATCGAGGAAATAAGCTCAAATTTAATGAACTAGCGAAAAACAAGTTGACGAAGTTCAGAGAAGTTTACTAGAAAATTTCATGACTCTGAAAAGAAAACTGCGAAAAAAACAATTAAAAATATTGCGTGCACGAACGTTGCAGACTGCTGAGTTTGAACCCTTGCTTGTTTCGAGTATGTGCAGTCTCCGCGTGTCAGAGAGCATGCTGGATCAACGTGCGAGAACGACAAGGGAAAAATATGCACAAAGACTTTTTTTGTAAGATGATAATTAATACTGTAATTTTTCTATTGATGTATTTTGATCATTTTAATCATCATTTGTTGCATTGCAAAATTTTAGAATTTGAAACGTGGTTTTATCTCTGGCAGCATAGAGAACCCCGTATGAAACCGATGATTGGTTTTTTACGGTTTTTAAAGTTTTTTCAACCCGATTCTAAAAACGACCGAATTTAAAAAAATTGAGCTGAAAAGACAAGGAAAAGTGAAAATTTGAAATTCACGAAAATCTTAAATTTGGCTAAAATGTGCAAATTTTTCGTGATTTCCAAAAATCTTAAAGCATCTAAAATTTTTTATTTCTTTATAATGTGTATAATTTTCAACTTAATCTGTAACGTATAACAAAGTATTTATTTTACAATTTCACTAAAGAACATTGTAGCACTTCATCAGATTACATAGCTTATTGCATATTCGTTATCACATAGTTAATAAGCGTCAGCTTTGTTTTGCTTACATATTTACATTTCATCAGAGTAATTTTCAAGGAAAACACTTAACTGCTAAATTTGTTAAAACTGAGATCACAATTCATATAATGTTTAACTATATCAGAATTCAAATTCTTTTTTAAAGTTCTGGTTCCATTTTTAAAGAATCGCTTTTTCAAATTAAATTATAATTACTCACGAAAATGCCTTACATAATAATAAAAATTATCATTCTTTACGAAAATACCCAGCTCTAAGTCAGAATTATAGGATATTAATTATATTATTTCTCTCCCTTTCTAATTACCACTCTCACTTTCAACACCATTATTATTTTTTCTTTCCCTTTCCCTACACCAAGATTACACTTCATCTCTTGATACTATAAATACACTAGTTAAACGCAGTTTAGCAAAGAAAAAAGTAATTTATAAATAGTAATTAAAAATAAAGAAAACATATCTGAGGAGAGAGGTGAGCAAAGTAGGAAACTACAATGATTTACGAGAAAACAAAATAACGTTTATTCACCTGGCATAAAAACCCTCTACTCAGCGTTCGAGAAAAAAGACTCAATCGAGGCACAACTAATCTCCAAGACAAAGCCCAAATTAGTTTATTTCGGTCAAAAAGGTACACAAATGAAGAGATCAGCTCTTACAATAAGCACCAAAAAAATGTAGTCCACATAAGCATTATGCTGGATGAAGCTTTCACCAAAAGGAAATCTGTGAGATTCATCTGGTAATAATGAAGAGAGGGTACGAATGACTAAGTAAGGGGTACAAGCAGTACCATAAGTTAACGTCTTGAAGCGACAAAATACAGGGTGCTCCTTAATAACAGAAGTTTAGATAATGCTCTGCAGATCTTGACCATTAGGATGCATCCGAATTTGGCATAACATTTTTACTATATCGGCGGTAGAGAGATACTTCCGCAAGTTTGAAAGTATCAGGGAGATATCATTTCGAAGATCAGGGCTCGCGGATTGTCTGTTTGAGATTATGGAATTATCTTCATGTGTGCCATTTCCTCATAAGCTTCTATATAATTTCAATAGGGTTTTGTAAGCTTAGAATCTTAACAAAAGCGACGGTGGCTATTTGAAAAGGAAATTAGGGCTATTTCCTGAGTTCATTTGGAAGAAAGTATGGGTTGCGATTTTTAAGGAAGGCGTTTAAGTAAAATTAAATTTATATGCGAACTGTATACTGTCCATCAGACGTTTGAAAATGCTGATCTAAAAAAGCTGCTTACAAGCTTCATCCTCTGGCTTTATTTTTTTTTAAGGGGAAAGGGGGCTACTCCCTCCACAGCCCAAAAACACTTAAGCGTTTCTCTGCAAGTCATCTCCAGAGGCGCAATGCATGACAGCTCGTAGTATTGAAGGAGTGGGTACCGCCCGCCGTGGTATGTTTGAATACAACGATCTCGAAACGATTTAACCTATTGCGGTATCTTGGACAATTAATTGAGATAGTGGGAATCAGCGTGACCTTAAACGCAAAACTTTACCATAGAAATGGGCACCTGAAATGATTTCAATCGACTAAGGTTCCAAAAAATGAGGGTCTGCTAAATTAATATCCTTAAACAGACAAGGGTCAAAATCCATGGGCTTCCTTGAAGGAATCTGCCATATAAGACGAGAGAGAATTCAAGCTTAAGTCTCTATGTAAAATAAAGTTTTGTCAAATGGATGTAATAACACTTAAGCGATGGCACGTGCTGTATTAGCCTTTGATGCACTCATGCCAGTAAGAGCAGCTTTTAAGCTACGTTTAAGAAGTGCGCGTAGTTGCGCTATGGACTCTGTGACAAATGCAACTTTAAAACCCGGATTGAAAAAAGCGCGAACACGCAATTGAATTCCTCTATGACCGAGAAGCATAATATAAGCTGTAGCAAGAAGTACGAAGTGTTTTGTACTTGAAAGACTTGCTGTGTTTCACGATGCACTAGTTGGAAGAAGGACAATCTTATTATTTCAAGAGAGATCAGACTCTTTATCATGATTTGCTATAGAAGTAACTTGATCAAAGTAGCGTTGTAAATCAACGAATTATGCTCATCTCTGCACATCGTACAATTACGGTTGGATTGACAATTTTTAAATCTATGCTCACCTAAGCAGTTAAAGCACAAACGTAAGCGACGTATTCCGTTGCGAAGTTTGTACGGAGACATTTCGAGATAATTTGAACGGGTACTGATATAATGTTCTCCATTACA
>JAUELO010454033.1:4659-22820 GCA_032357855.1 Amphibolips quercusostensackenii | reverse complement strand
ACAAGGGAAGTATTCATTATCTTAAGAGGGTTTCAATTTTGAGTTCCAGGTATATTCGCCATCGCTGGAGAACTTGGAACTTGAGATTTAGGGGTATTTGACGTATCTAAAGACAGGTTTCACTTAGTTTTGTTTGCTATGGTTTTCCTTATTATCAGTGCGTATATTGAGTGAACCTACTTTACTGAGTTTCTTTTTTATGCTAACGGGTGTCCGGTGGTAAATCGCACCGTGTTATCTAATCTCTATATCGTTTAGTAAAATAAAATATTTGCATACGTGTATAGTCCGTGGCGATGTCAGCCATCTGGGCAGTGACTATTTTTTAATTTAAATTTACTATTTGAAACAAAAGCGCTACAACTTTGGCTAAGTGTTGTCAATGAACCGATGAACGTTTTTTAACGAGGTGCCTAGCCTCGCGTAGTTGACTTACCTTACAAGCTCGTGAAAAGTCGTGACAAAACACAATTTTTTGTGATATTTTCTTCTCTTTTCACTTACTTGTCTACTTAGTTCAGCTGAGTACGTGTTTTCCTAATTTTAATAATGTAGAACGGTTCTTATTGATACATTTTAAAAATGACGTATCCATCAAAAGTATCCTGGTACATATCGACAATTAATGTAATGGTTTAAATAAAAAAGATACTCTAATTTAAAATTTCCTGAAGTAGATTCGTAGATCTAGTTAGCTAGATACCTTATATCAAAAAGGGAGACAGTGATATTTAGTCTAACCTACAAAACTTTTCTATATTATGAAAGAGGCTTTATTAAGCTAGAATATTCTCACTTGTTCGTTCTAGCTTTGCAATGAAAGGTACCAATAATATTTCATTATAAAAGGTCTTTTCACCTTCGAAAATGCCCAAGATTTAACCTGTTTATAAAATTTGTTATCTAAACCAAAAATGTTTTATTTATGTAATGTATTTTACCATACATTTGATTTTAAAATAATGTCAGCAAAATGAAAACTCCCGTAAAACTCTTGTAAGTTTGTCTACATAAGATAAAATTGAGGTAAATAATTAATAAAAGAATTTACTCGTTAATTGTTTTCCTTCTAACTGACTCTAATTAAATACAAATATCTGCAAAGCATAAGTTCGACGCCTATAATCTACGAGAGAGCTTATTTGAGAGAGTGTTAATTTAAAATAAGCTGGTAAGTTTGTCTACATAAAATAAAATTTTGGTATAAAATTGATATCACTGATATCAGTTCTAACGCATTAATTTACAAATTGTTTTTCTTGTAAGTGACTTTAATCAAATGCAAATAACACCGAAGATATGATATATGATCTGATAAGCAAATTCTTCATCGCAACGTTATTTAGTGTTTCATCTACTTGGAAAAAATGAGAGTCGTTTATACCCTGCTCTTCACCTTAGGGATTATTTTTAATACCATTGGTAAATATTATAGTATAATAATATATCTATAATTTTGAAAATCTTTCTAAGCTTTCCTCAAATACAAATTTTTTCGACGTAACAATCCCAATCGAAAAATTATAAATACTTAGCTTTATAATTCATTCATTTTTTGAAAATCGATTGTGGAGATTTATGATCACCTTTTACAAGAATTTCTTTTCCACGAATATACTGATGAAACTTTTCACATTTAAAGGCGAAGATCTTATAATACCTTCCCAATTTGAGCGTATATTTGTTCTGTTTTTGTAAGTTTAATATGTGACGGTTAAATTTTAAATGGCGAAATTGCTCCTACGGCATTTTTCAGAGCATCTGAACCTAAATTCTCAGGTTTATTTACATCATAATATCTTAGAATAGGATATTTAATTGTAACAACTTTCAGTTTATGGAAAATTTTTTTTCCATAAGCGTATTGGTGAATGCGGCTGGTGACCCTAGTTTTAACTGGGCGACAGCTAGGATCCAGCTTAAAATGTCACGGTAAGCTAGTCGGATTCCGGCTCCAATTCAAGAAGGTTTTCTGGTCACAAAACGCGTTAAGAAAGTTGCTCTAGGCGAAAAATTGGTAACTTGATTTAACATCGCAGCCTTATCTTAAAGAATACAAGATCCTTGAAAAAGAAAGAATAAAATTCATGTCAGGACATTCAGAACAAGTTTGAATCATTGTTGCTGAAATTTATTAGCAATTGCAAAGAACACAAGGTGATTTTGAGTTGGAAAGACAGGAGCAATAAAATGAATATACAGCACTGTGTACTTTACCAATAAGTTATAATTATTTGTGTACCTAGTTGTTTACTTGTGTCTTTAAACTGATAACTGAAATTAGGTTGATTTTAATTGTGTATTACGATTTCATTTGCTGATTTGCACTTAAGGTAAGAAACTAAAACTTCTAAGTGCAAACGCAAATAACAGCAGGTTGAACTAAAAGGCGCTAGACGTGTCGGTAAATTTGAAAGTTTGCAGTCTAAAAACTGACTAAAATTTGAGGGAAATTATAAAGAATGTAACAATTCTGCTTTAGATTTTTGCAGAATCAATAACACTTTCATTCAATAACTCAAACATTTGCGGACCATTCAGCATCTGGTTTAATGTGAGAGCTTTCTCCTAGATAATCGGTCCGGATACTCAACTACCCCTGTTGCTCCCTCGCTTGAACCATTCGAAGATAGCAGTATCTGAAGACACATGACTATTTTGCACAAAACACTTTACAAAACACTTGCCAGTACTTGACAGTTTGAAATTATAAAACGTCGTTAATAAAAGATTAGTTATGTAGCTATGACATACGCAGCGCCACTAATTTGGAACTATGACGAAGAATTTAAATTTGAATTAAATATTCACAAGACATCTTATAGTAAATAATTAATTTCAAACAGTAGTATAACATTTGTAATTATATCAAATTGATATTCACAGCTCTTGTTTTTTTTTTAAATTAGTTCAATTACGGCAATAACTTCAAGATACACACGAGTTCGCGCGTCCGTTGGCGCTGTTACCCTAGTTTGAAGGTTTCTTAACTATATTTTCAGTTAAATTTAGTGTCTTATTGTTTCCGTACGTTAATTAGGATATTCCGTCCCTTATTAAGCTGATAGCTGTCATATATCCTATTCTGTGCTCATAGCATCTGCTTTTATCTGAAACGTTTTTTGCAGCTATTGTTTGGTATTGGCAGGGCGGTAACACACGAAGTAATCAAGTTTGCAAGTTTAAATGCTTGCCAAGAAGTAGGCAAAAGGGAAGAAGAAGAGTCAATGCTTTTTAAAACGACCGTGATGTTCTATGTGTTTCGGAGAAATAATTTGCTCGGGAAGAGAACTTCGAAATTAAGGGGTATATCACTTTTCGATGCGGCAGAACAATTGTTAGGAAAGGAAGATCGCTGATTCTGGTCGAAGATATCTATTGTATTAACCAAATGAACCTGGTTAAACTGTGAATGACAAATTTTAAGGCCCTGGGTATAAGCATATACACGTCCCTCGGTAAAATCGCCTTCCTTTTTATTTATGTGTCCCCGGATATGCGAGTCACTCAAGATTCTTGAAAAGGGTTAATTCAATGTGCGTCTGGTCAGAATGCTCTCCAAATTCAAACTTTTTATGCAAGCATCTTAGTCTTGCAGTGTTCTTGCGACTTTAGAGCTTCCTATCTCAATCCTGAAGTCGCAGCTGTGCGTCTTCTCTAGATGCAGGTTGAGGATTCAGGACATCTCTATCACGGTTGACCAAAACAGTTACACAGTGCCAGCCTACCACTAATTATTTAAACCTTAGCCATGATGAAAGATAGTCCTAAATGCCTTATATTAGGGCTGTCACTGCTAAAGCCTCCACAGCCATTAATATCCTGCGGGTTATTGCAAGAATCTCTTGTAGCGCCTCCTCCTCCCTCCTGCTCACAGTCCATAAGGGAATGGTTAGGGAATGCCTGGATCTGGAAATCTTCTGTTTTTCAGGGTTAGCGCGATAGCTTTAATAGTTCTTGACACTGTCTATTATGCGTCGCTTAGGGTGGACTTAGGGTGCATTAGTTCGACGCCCGCATGTTTTTCCTCTTTACGATTTACAAAACTCCCTTGTCATTTCGTACGTTTTTGTTGGCAAATAGATTCACTTTCCATAATTCCTGCTGAAGTAACATCCCTCTAGTGAAATATTTAAGGATTTGGCCTTTAAAGCCTCGGCAAGGACCTTCAAAGTTAACTCGAATAAATTCGGCTTACTATCGGCGTATAATACCGTGGGCGCTTTGGTGGGCGTCACACCTAAGTCATTTTGACGGTTTTTGGATCAAATTGCTGTCAGATATTCCCCCTGACTTGGAGTCCAATTTGGCTTACTAGGACTGTTCTTTTCCCCAGCCGCTCTTCGACAAATTTGTAGGTTCTCGCTTCCCCGGGGCAACATGTGTTTACACAGATGGATTAATTGTTCCGTCCGTGAAGGTAGTGGGCTGTGGATACTGCATTCTTTAAAGGGATTGTAAGTTTGGAGTTTGGCTGCAAAATTACATGGCCATTCTCTTAGCGGAGCTATATGCGCTGTTCTATGTAGCGAAGTTCATGATAGAATCGGGCGTGAGGAACGTGGTTATATTCACTGAACTATGCTCGACTCTGGAACAAACTTTTCGCAGATTTTCAGAACCCAAGGGCCCAGTATTGATGCATGTGGTATAAACGGCGTTGGAGCTGCTATGAGAAAAGGGCTTTATCCGGAAAATGAGATTGCTGGTGGCGTAGCCAAGTAGGCCTCTGTATTTCCTGTCTTAGCCTTAGAATCAGCACACTTTATGGCAGGACTAAAGGAAAAAGGAGGACATTTTTTTCACGGGTAAACATCAAGATGCTCAGGCCATGGTTTCGCCGTCTTGATTTGCCCAGGTGCTACCTAAATCTGGTCACTAGGTTGAGGACAGAGTACGTTGGTGCGTTCGCCATTTCACGAGAATGAAAAGGAATTTTTCGGTGGGTTGCAAATGTTCAGGACTTTCAAAGAATCTTTCGCTCTTTGTTTTACGCACGTTAATTACATAGCACTGTCAACAGGAACCTTGTCAAGGCTAAAAACATGCAGGGATCTCATCTAAAATGTAAACCATTTATAATTTGAAGAACTTTATATGCAGCCTGTGGAGTTCATCTATATTATTGTAGTTATGTCATGGCTTCTTGATTAGCTTTTTGAACAGCTCCTTTTACTTTCCTTGAGCTGGATCGTTTTGATCCGATTCTTGAAGTGTCCATGGTAGGCTGAAAAAAAAGCTGGGGAAACAGTGTATGGGGAAAAAGAGTCAGACCTACTTACGTCACATGTTCATGTGAGTGAGAGAAAGGAACTATATGGAAAAGAAATTTGGGAAAAGGTGACGTTACAGATTTAAACGCGAGAAAAAAAGGGAGACTAAGAGCTTGGATAACGTCTGCCGAAGTGTCGCCGTGAGAGAGAAAGCTGCCACGACACCTGATAGTGCAAGAGAGATAGATGCCTGACACCGGAGAGGGCCTTCAAAGTGACGTTCAGAAATCCGGGTTTCATCGATGGGTGGTGGTGGGTAGAAACGCCTAAGAACCTAAAGCGATTTGAGGTGACAGCCAGTATGCCGGCTGTCGGATTAAGGGAGGAAGAAGGAAGGGAGTCGCTGGACTAACGAGATTGCCTTGTCGCGACAACCAATGTGCCGACTGTCTAACAGAGTAAAGAAGAAGGAGAGAGAGACAAAGACTATTATTTCCAGTAGCTTATGGCTTACAACCGAAATACCAGGCTGTTTTTGCTGCTGCCTTGAATGCCGAACTGCAGCGGAACTCCACCGATGATTTTCTCTTGTGCACGATCTGCTCTTCCGTTGGCGTGAGGGAGTTGGCGTTCGGAACTTAAATCAAACATTAGGCAATATTTCTCTTTCACACCCCACATTTTATGTAAAGCTTAATGTTCTATTTTCTACATGACTATATGTAACAATTAAATATGTTAAAGCCCTGTGAGCTTCAAGACATCATTCTCATAATGATACTTACGCTTCATGTTGTATCCCACAGCGGTGATTGTCGACTGAAACTTCACGCAGATATTGCTGAGAATTCTTCAATTAAAAAAAAATGGAATACAAGACACAATTTCTACCCGCTTCAGACGTTCTCTTTTCAATTTAAACTGATTAAATTGTACTTTTCAAGACGATCCTTAAATCTTAAATTTAAAAAAATAAAAAACATTCGAAGAAGAAAAGTATAAACAAAATTTAATATAATAATTTGTTTATTTAAAAAACTGGTATTAAAATAGAATCAATAAAAAAGATGCAAGTGCACTAATGGAATATTATTAATCAATTTTAGAATCTAAATAAATAATTAATTTCCATCCTTATAATAAAATTTAATAACAAAATATTTAAAATGTGAAATTGTTATGCATGGTGTCCCAGACTCAAGTGTCCGGAGTTATATGCCTGTGCAAAATTAAAAAAAATAATTCCTAAATTTTTTTTCCAAAAATCAGTGAAACTTGTAGCTTTTGAATCATAAAATATTTAAGCTGAATCAATTAGGAGTGCGGTATAAACAGTCTTGCATGCGTGAGCGGGAGTCAAACGTAGTGTAGTGACCGCTGTCCTTCTGTCGCGAAACCTACCTTGGCGCTCGCTTCAATAAAACTGCATTGGACTGCCGCTCACGTACACATGCCTGTTTATACTCCAAATCGAAATTCTGGCAATACGTTATGTAATTTTCAAAGCTTCAATTTAGATGTTTTTATTTTCGTGTCCCTTCATATTTATAAGTTCACTTGTTTTTGAAAAATTACACAAATAGAGTTTTTTAAATGCATGATATCAATTATATTTCTGGAATACAGTCGTCATTTTGACAACAGTCTTCTAAAGAGGCGAAGTACTTGTCAAAGCGTAAGTTGGTTGTCTTTGTTTCGACGGGAGTATTTGAATATCCTGAAGTTTTGCATTTTGCTCTCGTCGAGCATTTCTCGTTCTCTCGATGTCCTCTGTAGTTCCAAGTGTTTAAAATGTCCCGTGAAGTATCTTATCATCAGCAACATTAGTAGATTACACAACAAAAGCAAACAAGGAAAAGCGAAATCAGTTTTCAAATATGCGAAGTCCTTATAATTACATTCCCTAGTCGTGGAGTACAGTGCAGTTCTCAAGGCGTCACGATAAAAATCCTCAATGATAATCAGGAAGAATGTAAAAATAAACAAATTGCGACTTTGTAAGTTGCAAAAATTTTGCAACGTCACAACTGCTCCTCCAAGGCGAGGGTCGAACAGGTCCTTAATCGAAGGCGAGTTCACAAAAAAAATTATTCAAATTAAATGCAGTGAATTCTGCTGAAAAAGACTTAATATTTCATAGTCTGGGACAACGAGAAATACTTTACTTGCATGGAGCTTCATGACTGGTTCTTATAGAATTGTAAACATGAATTATCTCATACTTCTAGCATAATGTAACTAAATACTAAATTTAACCTCTAAAGGAAATTGTTGGCAAGTTATTTTTAATGCGATAAATCTATTCAATTTGAATAAGTTTGATTTTGGAACGAGGAATGGGACTGTGAGACGGAATGTGGAATGGATGCGGAAGAGAGATCAGTTCGCTTTTTAATCTCGAGCGAAAGGCACAAAAGCGTGACTCGGAACAAAAGCAACTCTTCATTCTTTGTTTTATATATTTTGTGTCCTGAATTTTCTAAATTATACTTTTTTGCATAACCCAAACATTACTAATTGGTATGAATCCCTTCCCAATTAGTACGTGACAGGAAATACTTTACCAATTCAGAAGTCGGAATGGATGCCGATCGAGTTCGCCATTTTTGACACATGGTCAAAAATCTGAAAAAGTTTGAAAAAAATATATACTGTGAGTTCATAGTGCAAAGTGCAGTATGGTTGATCATTTGAGTGCAGCGTTCATCGAACGTAGAGTGAAAAATTTCGGTCCAGTTAAGAAGGTATCGCATCCATCGGGTAACGAAGAAAACGGCGATAAGATGGACAACGAGGGAAGAAAAAATGAAGATTCTGTCAGCGAAAGTAAGAAGAGCGAAGCAAACTTGGATAACAGTGTAAAGGAAAATGTGGAAGTATGGGTTCAAGTACACAGCACGGAGGAAGGACATATTAATAAAACATCGAAGCTTCTTGGTAATTCGAGCCGGAAGTCAAGTAAGCAGCAAGAGTAAATACGAAGACTTGGTACAATTATTGCTGAATGAAAAGTTTTAAAGAGACGCTGAGTTTGATGAGGTGTTGAAAAGTTGGCCAACGCTAATATAGCTCAGTCCGTAAGGATAGAGACAGGAAAGCTATATTTTCATATAATGCCAGACCTAATTAAAAATATATAGAGCTTTGACGGCAAAGGAGAAAGTTCGGTCCTAGACTTTGTTAAATATATTTAAAGTATGATGATACTTCAAAATTGTCCGGAAAGTTTTACTTTGGAAACTGCAAGATCCCATTTCACAAAAGGTGCGCAGCAAAAAATGTCACTTTGAGTGCAAGGAAAAAGCAGATCGTTGAGTGCCTATTTTCACGAAAAAGTTAAATTGTGTAAAAGTGTTAATTTATTGTTTAAAAAAAAAAAAAAAAATTTTGATCGGTCTTTGGTCGCGAGGGTTGTGTGCGGTAGTAAGTGCGATGAACCACAAAGACGAAGACGATTTGCTTTACGATTTAATGAAAAACGACCAATTAATCGAACGTCGAAGTGGACGTATTCGAACCAACAAGGAGCGACAAACATCAGATAAACCATCGAAATCAAACAAAGATAGACTAGGACATGGGCAAGCGAAGAAAACAGGAATTTCGACCAAGTTAAGCCCGCGCAAACGACCCCCAGTGAAGAACGAAAAGGTAGATCACAAGTGCTATGATTGCAACAGTTTTTAACATTTGTCACGCGACTGCACAAAAAAGAAAAGGGAGTTGAAATGTTTATCGTGTAACGAAATCGGACGTTCACAACGACATTGTCCAAATCATAAAAAGTCTGTAAATATTAAACCAAGCATGTTACAACGAATACAGCCACTCATGGATAAAAGTTTTCAAAGAATGTCAAAGTCAACGGTAATCCACATGTGGATTTCAAAAGCCCCGATTGCACAATAAAAGTGTGTTTAACTTTAGCGGGCTATTACAAAATTGAAAACTGTTCGACAGTTATAAAATGTTGGGGTCCTCAAAAATTCCCGATGACATCTCTAGGTTGGATCTTTGCAAACGTGACTGTGGACGATATTGAGATTGAAAATATAAAACTGTTAGTGATACTAGATGACGTGCAATCAGTTGAAATTTTTATTGGTTGAAGTTTTAATGAGTTGCCGCAAGTTTTGCATATAAAGCTCGATGATCAATTGTTAATCATTTTGAGAAAAAATCCCTTTTATGGAATGCAATTAGATCAGCTTATGAAAAAGGAATCAGAATGCAAGGATGAAAAGGTTAGTTTACCTACTGCATCGATCAACTTTTGGAGTGTGGTGAACGATTCCCGGAAATTTGTTTAACAGATTCTGAATTTGGGCGACAAACCTACGACTATGAGTGAGAAAAAAATGACGTGTTAAAAGGACAAAAAGTTTTTCTAATGTTGATCAGCGAAAAACCAAAAGATCGAATTAACGTCATTCGGAAGCAAGTGTATGTCAGAGAAGAGCAACCAGATGAAATTAAACGTAACGTCATTCAAGTGTTGAATCATTATCGGGACTGTGTGTTCGACAGTATGAAGGAATTAGGTTTCACAGATCTAATTGTAATGGCCATTAAGAAAGTGCCAGGAGCAAACCGTGCAGAGAAAAGTTAATGAACTTTAGTAATCAGGAGCATAAAGAAATCGCCGAAACGGTGCGTGAATTCAAGGAAGCTGGCTACGTAACTGGTACGATGTCACCTTATGCTAGTCCGGTTTCACTTTTGAAAAAGAAGACTGGAGAAAAACGATCAGTAGTAGACTATCGGGAGCTAAAGGTATTAAAAGGTGCCTTTGAATCAAGAAGCGCGAATGAAGACAGCACTTGTGACCGCGGACGACTCTAACAAGTTTACGAGAATGGTGCTCGGTTTAATAAACGCACCATTCTTTCTTCCCAAGCTGATGAAAATGATATTTGGCTTCCTTCAGAACAAGGCGGATTTGTACTACCTGGACATCCTTCTACTTGGAAGGATTGGGAAGATTTAAAGAATCGATTCATCATGGTTTTGGAAGCCTTTCGAAAGGCAAAATTACAGCTCAAATTGTCAAAGTGTAAGTTTCTGGTGAAGAATGAAATTATGTGGGATTTGACATTTCACAGCATGGACTTAAATCGGAAGAAAAAAGTGTAAAAGCGATTCTCGAATTTTCTCAACCAAAAAATGTACATAAGCTACGCAGGTTCTTAGGCTCGTCCAGTTTTTGAGAACGGACAGAAAACGAAACTGCATACCGACACTAGTGCAAAACGTTTGGCAGCTGTGCTTCTACAGTTGAGGGACCACGACTGAATGCATTTCGTGTATGTCATAAGCCGCAAAACGAGTGAGAGTAAGATGAACTATTATTCGAGTTAGTTGGAGTTGTTGGAAATTGTGTGGGGAGTGAGACGATTGAGTGTAATTCTGATTAATATATCCATCACGATTGTGACTGATTTCCGAGCGTAAATTTATTTTGAAGCTTACAGAACAAAGAATCCGCAGATCGTAAGATGGCACCACCTCTTAAGCGCATGTGATACTTCGCCGTGTTGTAAATCAGGTTCAGTTTGCCCGGGTTTTTGTCCACAAAAATTAAAAATTTTTAAAACTGAATTCGCAGATGCTATGAAATAGTATGACGGACCTCCCTTGACCCTTTTTTTGAGGGATAATAACAAACAAAATTTACTGTGCTAAATGAAAATTTTATGTATGAGCATTATTTTGAAGTAAAGAACGATTTTGAGGTCTTTATCATCTCTACCATGCCTTACAGCTTCTGCGAAAAAAGCTAGTGGCATAGAGGGCGTGCTAACCAACATAAAACTAATAATTTATTTATGAAATAAACTTTTTTAATTTCCCATAAGTAAGGTTAGTTCCGAGAAAATAGTTTCTATGTTTTTCCCTTGTCCTAAGTTTTGTGCGAAAAATATTGTGTACGTAGAAGTAAAGCGTGGGAGAAATGTAAGACATATAACCTCAAAATATACATACTTTTACAAAATTTAGCATAATTAAAATTTTTTTATAATCTTACAAAAAAGGAGTCAAGGGACGTCCGCTAGCATGTTCTATATCATTTACCAAATTTTTAAGACAAAATGTTTATTATTGTGGGAAAAAAGCCATGAAGACCTAACACTGCTAAAATCAAGAATTTTCGTAGTATCACATTATTTATGAAATAAAGTTTTGTAATTTCCTACCAATAAGGTTAGTTCCGGGACATCAGTTTCTATGTTTTCTTTCTTGTCTTCAATTTTCGGTAAAAAACTGTGTACTTTAGAAGTTAAGCGTGAAAGAAATGTAAGACTTATAACCTTAAAATACACATACTTTTACCAAATTAATCAAAATTACAATTTTTTAATGATCCCACAAAAAAATAGTCGAGGGAGAAATAGTGTAGGAAAAGCCAGGGGAACCTAACACTGCTAAAATTGAGAATTTTCTAAGTACCACATGCCCTTAAGTCAGTACAGATATGAGATTATTTACTGTCTGAAAGAAAAACTTCAGCATGTGGATGCTGTGAGCAGAGCACTAGTACAGGATGCACCGGAAGAAAACATCGGAGATCAAGCACCGATGTTTGCATTAAACCCAGAATCAGACAATATTCTTCTTTATTAGCACGGAGATGAAAAACTACAACGAAAAATCAACATTCTACAGAAGAATGAAACTAAATAAACTGCAAAAGAAAAAAGGGAAGTTAAAGGATACGAACTCGATAAAGGAATCTTGTACAAGCGCGAGAAGGGAAGTATAAAGTTCGTAGTTCCAGTTGCGATGCGAAAAGAAATCGTTGTACGTTTCCACGACTGTCAAGGACATCAAGGTCTGTACTGGACGTATCAGAAGGTCGGTCGGAACTACTACTTTTCAATAATAAAAATATATTCTTAGCAACACATCATATCTTGTCTTCTTTGCATAATGGCGAAGACAAGCACCAGGAAGCATGCTGGGGAACTTCATCTCATTTTCCCAGGACGCCGACCGTTCGCAGTTATTCACGTCGACTACGAAAGACCTTTGATGTTAAGTGGTAAGGGATACAAATACGCTTTTGTCATCATCGAAAACTTAACTGAATTGGTGAGATTGGAACCTGTAAAGGACATTAGAGTTGACTTAGTTATGCGTGAGTTGAAAGCATTCAGGCTGGATTTTGGTGCGCCGGAAAGACTAATTTCAGATCGCGGGACCGGATTTACAGCACACAAGCTTGAGGATTTTTGTAGGGAGCACGGCAATAAAAACACGCTCAACTCTCCAAGGTGCACTCAAGTCAACGGGTTAGTTGAGTGCATGAGTTAAACTTTAATGCCAGTCATAATAGCAAAAACCCTAGATTTAGATGAACGCAATTAAGATATAAAGTTAAAGACAGTTGCCATGGACTTAAGTAGCTCAATAAACAAGAGTACGAGCTCCGAGAACGAGCCTGTAAAGATATTCGATAGGAATAAGATAAGTATACAAAAGATTCGATTAACACAGATTTCGAAATATAGTTTTATAAGTAGTTTTATAAGTAGTAAGTAAGTTTATCACGTTCGTCCAAAAGAATACATACAAGATAGCAGACTCACAAAAAGACAAGTCTGGACGACGTTATTGTTCAACAGTGCCAGCCAACTGAAATCGTAGAAGCAAGCGATAGAAGACCCAGTTTCGACAAGCAGCGAAAAAGATGGAAGTGAAAGCAATTTTATGATTGACTCTAGTAAAAAGGATATGAAGTGGGATCGCGAGGATGAAGTGATAAGGTGGAATAGACAGATACGAAAAACAAAAATGTGAATACGGAACTAAGGCGTTCGGGGCAAGTCAGACGGCCTCGAAAAAGATATGGTAATAATTTGACTAACAAGGAATTTGAGGACGAGTTCTAATAGGATGGCTGAGTGTCGGAAAATTATTTTTTATGTGATAAATCTATTCAATTTGGATAAGTTTGATTTGGCAACGAGGAGTGGAACTTTGAGACGGAATGTAATATGGATGCGGGAGAGAGATCAGTTCGCTTGTTAATTCTCGAACAAATACTTCTTTGCATAACCCGAGCATTATTAATTGGTATAAATCCGTTCCTAATTAGTACGTAACGAAAATACTTTAACAAAACATTCTAGAATGGGGCTTTAAAATAATTTTAGTCAAAACTGTCAGCCTTGTTTATTCAAAATTCTTAAACCTAAGTTACAAAATTAATTAACAAAATAAATGACTTCTTCTTTATAAAATGAACAAAGTTAGTCTTGCTATTTAAACAAACAGGTACTTGATTTAAAGTTTTGTGTTGAAAAAAAATAAAAGAGAAATAAACAAAAGAAGAAAACTTAAACCAAAATTCACGTTAAAAATAAATTCGAAATTAAAGGAAAAATTAATAATTGAAATATCTTTGGGCTGGAGCTAGAGGGGGAAAGGTGTAATGTGAGAGTTATAGATAATTAGGACTAAAGAAGGTTTAGCAGGATTGAATCAGGGCCGTTAACGGTTAGAATTTTTAAAGCCTAAAAGGAAAACTATTCAAAATTCAGAAAACTTAGGGTTGAAGTGTTTCTTGGGAAACAGGAGTATGAAATTTATTGCGTCGAAGGAATCATTGGGAAAAAAAATTCAGATTGAAGATCATTGGGTTTGAAAACATAGGATCAAAAGGGGTCTATCGGAAAGAAGGGCTCAAAACATAGGTCGATGGGTTTATTGGAAGGAAGGGGTTTAAAGCACCGAAAGTCTTTTAGTTAAAAAAGGTGAGGAATTTTTGAAAAGAACATCAGAGTTGACTAGGGTAAAACTCTGGGCTAGCTAGTCGTCCTTCCTACAGTAGGAGGAGCTAGTAATCTGCTTCCTAGGTTCACCTCAGCCGTGACAGAAGGTTTTC
This sequence comes from Amphibolips quercusostensackenii, assembly GCA_032357855.1. NCBI lineage: Eukaryota > Metazoa > Arthropoda > Insecta > Hymenoptera > Cynipidae > Amphibolips > Amphibolips quercusostensackenii. Next base: position 8,723 of record JAUELO010454033.1, on the reverse strand, counting down.
TTTTCTACGTCTGCGCACTTCTGATAATAGTAGTCTGGGCTCCCACAATTACAAAAACCCGCTCTGGCGTCTTCCTTTAACCACCCGAGGGTCTCGGCTCGTAGTCCCTCCGCAGCTTATACCTTAAGATCAAAGAGTGAGAGAATGTTACTTGCAGTCATGAGGGTCTGGCCTGAAGATACCCAATGAAGAGGGTCCAGCTGTATCTTTCTTCAATGTTTTACATCTCACGCAATCATATCGCGATCAGTGTTGCGATATGGCTCCGCTCTGGGTTTATCGTAAAGACTTCTTTTCTGTTTATATGATATTTTATTTGTTACATGATTTATTTTATTTGATTTATATGATATATGATATTCGGAGGTGAAAATTGAAACTGTAGTAGTATGCTCGGTCTAGAAGGTAAAGGCGTGATAGGCATATCAAGGGGGTTGATTGGTGGGTTTGAATATCAGAAGAATTTTGTTAGGACTAGATTTAAGGTTCAAGGGAACGTTTGATAGGGTAGGATTTAAAGTTATAGGGGATAGGATTAAAACCTCAAAATGTATTTCTACGTTTTTTATCATGCGTTGTTTTAAAACAACGACCTGACTACTTGTTTAGTTGCTTCCACAACATATATTTGCCGTCCATTGCTCTATATCAAAACTATATATTCTACAAGCGTGATCTTTATACCAATACTTCCTTTTTACAAAATTTATCTGAATACCAACATTTTTAAGGAAATCTAGACCGATGGTGAAGGCCACTGGCAGTGACCTTCACCATATACTATTGCTTTCATTGAGATTTCTAGAATTCTAGGGGTAACATACATCAAAGGCTCTGATTGTGATTGTGGAGTTGGATATCAGAAAAATTCAGAATAATTAAATATAGGGGTAGTGGGTATTCAGCAAGAATAATCTTTAATCTGTGAAGCAATGGATAAGGTGTAGGGCAATTTATATCAAAAGAGTTACATTTTTTAAAATTAATTTTAAAGGGGTGAGTATTCTTTGAATCAGAATTTTCTATGTTCTTAAACTTAATAATAGACGCTGAATTTAAATGACGGTTACCTTTCCTGGGTGTTGCGTCAGGGTTTGGACTCGGAAAGGGATATACGGGAAATTTTAGAAAATAGTGGTCTGAATCTGCGACAGGATCACTAAAGAGCAGGATGTGTTTAATGTTGGAATTGTCAATTTTAGAGCTCGAAGGAATGTTTTGAGCCTCAACGGCTTCCTTACTACTTTGGCAAATTTCAAAAGCATTAGTTGAATTTATTTATTTGTACATAATTTTCCAGACCTAAAAGATAATATAGAAGACGTGGGTGACCATCAGGGGGGTGACCCAAGTAACGGCTTTAAAAAGTGATTTTTTTCCAGCTTAAATGGAATCTTGGCATCACAAAACCATGCTGTGAAAGTTTCAGAGTCACAGGTGCCTTCTGCCGGCCAGCCAGAGAGTGGTGCACGTAGGCCGGAAAATAGAGCAACATCAGCTTCATAAAGAAGAAGGATTGGTGTATGCTGCTAGAATGGCCTAAAAGAAATATTAAATATTAAATTAAAAAATGTTATTCATAGTATAAATGTGAAAGGCACATGAACCACATTTTGCAAAAAAAAATATGTGGATTACAGAAATCTTGATCATAAAACAAAAATTGACGAAAAAAATTTCCTTAATTTTGCAATGACTTTGTCCTATGATAATAATTATTCATAAGTAGAGGTTCGTCCGCATGTACATTACTCACCTTCAATTTAAGCTTTGAATAAAGTGAATCGGATAAAAATTCGAGGAACTACGATTCCAGCCAACTTGAAAACCGTGGTTTCGAGAAAAGGAGCTTGAAGTTTTTGCTTGTGAAAAGCAGAAGCTTTTTAGTACTTACGGCTTTATAATTTCTGCATTTTGCGTGCATATTGAAAAACAAAATATAAAATACAAGCAACGAGAACGGAAATCAATTTGATGCTATAATGTTAAAAATGTATTTTTCACATGTATATAATGACCTTTAGCAAAAAAAGTCGATTTTTTTGATCGGCTGGAGCAGACTTTCCCCTTAAGGCAATGCCTGACAGGAAAAAGGTCAGTACGTGCAATAGAATAGTGTCATTGACTGAAACGATGGATCGACCTTCCACTAGACGCTTGAGATAGTTATCCGTGTCCTCTTCACGAGTACCCGAAAATTTAATATACCACTTACGTATTATATTATGCGTAGCAGCGGGACTAGGCGGGACTAAACAGTAGCGGGAATGGAACTAGGTACTATAATAATATCAATAGGGTATATTATCATAATCGGGATGAGGGGTATGGCTTAAATGTACCATGAGGATGATTGGCTTGCTAGCAGTACCACAGCCTCGAGGGGGGAGGGGGGTTCTAAGTGAGGTTCGGGGTACAAATTTCGTGGTCTGAATAGAGTACTTGTGGTATTGTGTGATCGGTCTTTGGGAAATCTGTAATCACCATCGGCACTTTGATATCGCTTCTGTTTATTCATTCCATCGAATTGACCTCTGGAATGCACTCGTGTACTTGAATCATTATTCTGGTTGTCGTAACGATTTTCGGTATGGCGATAAGAATTTGTGGCATCTCGATTTTGTCTACTATGACTTAAGTGATTATTAACAAATAGATCTTTAACATTTCGGCCACAAAAATTCTGATCGTCTTTAAAAGGCACTGGAAATTCTGTGTTACGCGCACGCAAAGGTGTATTTAAATTTCCACGATTTTGATTATTTTTATCGTCGTCGAGATTTCCAGGAACTCTATTAAAATGATGAAAATGGTTTTCGACATAATTTTCAGTAGTTTCCTTGATTCTGAAAGGTAATTTAGATTTTGTGTTCGGTTACTGTTGTTGCGCATTTTGTTTTATTGCTCCGCTCGATAAGTCTAAACTCAAATCTGCTCGGTCTTTATTCGGATTCTTATACTTTTTAAGTTCCGTTACCGTATTTTCCGGATTCAATGTTTCTCTTTTTGAGACCCGTTCACTAATTTCTTGTGTATCGTTCAAAAATGAGCTTCTTGATCCCATTATTTTGTCCACGGGATCTACCAATTCGCTTTCATAACGCGACACGCGCTTAAATCATAATAACCGCATACGCAAAATGAGGGTATCGTCGGGACTTTCTTTACACGATATCTTAATTGAGCTTAGTCGAAGTCAAATAAACAAATAACACGTGTGACTCTCATCAGAATTTTATAAAGATGATAATTAACTTACAAGGGGTCCGGAAACAATATTAATTCGAATTTATGAAGAGGATTATTTGAATTAAAGGGGTTTATTAATTGTTGGGAAATTGCAGCGTGTGATTAAAGATTTTTTCCTTTTACAAAGGCTTGCTCAATATCCTAGCCAATATTTTTGCCACCAGGAACTGATACTAATTTCAAAATTTACCATTCAAAATTTCTAACCAATGAAGTTTCAGAAAGACTTCTCTGAAGGGAGCTCTTTTTAAAATATTACGCCCGCTCCACGATAAGCGGGCCTAAATTAGACGTAAATTAGCGGGGTCATTAGTTCGAAATAAAAAAAGTCGTCGAGTAAACCAACGAAAGGTCCTAATCTCTTGGAGATTAGTTAGGTTAGGATAGAGAATTAGCTATGTGTATACTTTTTTTTACATTGACATTGTCAATTTTTCTGAACCGCAATTTGTGACTGTAGAGAATTATCCTGACATAACGATTAAGAGTTTGCTTCTGAATGTTAAGACCTTGTAAGTGCAGTACCAAAGCTAGGTGTTGATTTTATTTTATTGAATTAAGTAACATTCTCACAATGGCGCGGACCTCAGTGCTGGCTACTTCAGGCGTTAGGTATCAAGTAGTTCATTCAATTCTCCATATTGATCAATTTGACCAACGAAAAGCAGCTTAATCGAAGGATAATTATTCTCCTTAATCTACGGTAAGACCAATTGGCAAAAGCCTGGACCCCAAATTCATCTCATCATCTGCAAAGGATCTCTTCTAGTACCACTAGTTATGCTAGTGATTTAGGGAAAAAATTTCTCAAAAGG
>JAUELO010454009.1:0-12955 GCA_032357855.1 Amphibolips quercusostensackenii | reverse complement strand
CTAATTCTCCTTCCCTACACTATTATACTCTACATGAAATCCTTTATTTCCTAAACCCTTCAACACCTCTCTTCAACCCCTTTTCCGTAAAACAACCTTTGCGATTTCGTTCGAATGGGAATAAATTCCCATTTTTCCTCTATAGATCAATATAGACCCATTCCGAATTTCCTCTACATCCATAATCTTGACTCTTCACCACTAAACAGACGCTATCCTTGTACGGTCTCCCCTTTTTCATTTGATGAACTCAAACAAAGCCGTCCAATCTTTCCCATGTACCACTGACCACCTCTACTCGGCCTTATGCCACATAAAATCCTATGTCCTATACCCTATAATGTCCCTATAAAATCCTTGATCTCCTAAATCTCTCCTCTCTCCTCTCCACATTTAATTTTTCAGGACCCATATATCCTTACACCTTTTCCTCTCCTACCACTTCACCAACATCACAAGCCCTCACTCTATTCTCTTATCTCCTTCTCTCTTCACCCCTACACTTTTTCTCTCTACTTACCCCCTCACTACACATTAGGGTGTGCCAAAACTTTTTTTTTAATTTTTAAGCTCTCGCTCCTCAAATTCGTTTCAATAAAAATAAAGATTGAAAAGTATTTTTTTGTTTTAAAATAAATGGATGCTGAGAGGTTCCACAAGCCCCATGAAGTTTCCCCCATAAGCCTGCTTTATAGGGCTCACAAGACCCCCATAAGTGAAAAATTGGTGTTAGCGAGTTTTTAGCGCTAATTCTAATTTTTTTTGCGGTTTGTTTAAGTGAAAATTGTTTGCAATACATTATATGTTACTTTCTACCAATAATCAAATATTTGGAAAAAATTATTAAACAATTTATTATTGTTTATAGAAAGTTTCTTTTAGAATAGAGATAGAAAGTCGCGTTTTTACCAAATTTTAAGCTTGATTCTAAATTATTAGTTGATACAAAAGAATAATTGATCAAAATCAATTAACATTTTGTTGAAATAATTTATTGTTTATAACCATATTTTATTAGAATAAGGATAAAAAATTGCAGTTTTTCTTAAATTGACAACTCTTTGTCAACTATACAGTTAGATGAGGTGATAACTAATCGAAATAAACAAAGCATTTGTTTTAACAATTAATTATTTATAACTGTTTTCTGTCCGAGTATTGTTAGATATTTAGATATTTAGATATTTTCACCTATTTTTATGAATTTCAGTGAGAGCGAGGAAATCAATAATTAAAGCTGATCAAAATACTGTTTAGCAATTTATTAATATTTATAACAATATTGTTTTTAAATAACCCTAAAAAGTGACACTTTTTATAAAATTTACCACCGTATTTTCATTTTTCACTATTAATTAGGTAATAATAAATACAAGCTATTAAAGTATTTGTTTAATAAATTTATTATTGTTTATAACTATGTATAGAGTAATTCTAGAAAGTTTCGGTTTTTTTTTAAAATTTGAAAATGTTTTTTTTTCTTTTTAGTTATAAGCAAAGAATAAATAATGAACAAAATAATTTTGTTAAACAATCCCTTACTTTTGTGGATTTTTTTTCTGAATTGAAAACGTGAACATTATTTATTTACCTCTCTAATTTTTTTATATTTGCATATTATTATCAATGACAACTACTTCCCAAATTTCTAGTATTATTCTGAGAGAAGGTAGTTGTGAGCAATAAAAAATTGGTTAAACAATTATGCTTGCTAACTTTGATTATTTCTTACCTCACTGAGTGATAATGTGAAAAAAGGGTAGTAATTTCAGAAAAAACCGCAACTTTCTAGCATTATTTTAAAAGGATATTATTTTAAACAATCATAAGTTGCTTAGGAAATTATTTTTTGTAGTTATAGATATTTATATCTTCGTTATAACTAGAAAGTTATAAGCAAGTTAAAAAAATTCAGAAACAACCGGGATTTTCCACGTCATTTGTAAAAGAAAATTGCTATAAACAATAATCTGAAATGTACAAAAACGAATTTTTTTTTAGAAGAAATACGTGTGAAACTTTATAGGATTTGCAAAACCTCCGAAATCACATTTTTTAAACAGAACAGAAAACAAGTTAATGTAAATATATGAAGACAAGGAACAATTGAGGTTTAACTATCCCTGATCGTCAAAAATAAAAATTTGAATAATTAAAAATAGGTTAGGGTTTCTATAATTAAAAGATTTTTTAAATAAAAAAGCATCTTAAATTGAAAATGTAATAGTATAGTCTACAGTGAACTCTAATGGAAGTGAACTTAAGTTATAATCCGGATACAAACGTTAAAGATTGACGGGTGGTCATCCGACGAACGACAGGGGATAAAGTGTTTATGAGTTAGACGGATGAGCCAAATCTATAATTTTTCTTATTATTTAATAAATCAACAAAAAATCATTTTTTCTGATCATGCTTTCTTATAACTTTTTTATAATATGCCGTTTATAATCTCGTTTATAAAAAATAGAGAAATAAATAAAGGAAAAGGGGAAAGAGAGAAAGAAAACTAGAAACGGGAAAGGGAAAATGAGAAACCAGAAAAGTAAAAGAGAAACCAGAAAGGAAAAACGGAAAGTGATAAACAAGAAATGGGATAGGGAAACCGGAAAGAGGAAAAAAGAAATGGGAAACAAGAGAGGGAAACCAGAAAGAGGTAAGGGGAAAGGGAATGCAGAAAGAGGAAAGGGGAAAAGGGAAACAAGAAACGAGAACTAGGAAGAGGCACGAGGAAAGGGGAAGAAGAAAGGAAGCCAGAAAGGGGAAACGGAAAAAGAAACCAAGAAGGGGAAAAAGGGAACCAGGAAGAGGAAAAGGGAATAAGAAACAAGAAAGGAGAAAGGGAAACAAGAAAAGGGAAAGGGGGAAAAACAATGATGGGGGATCAGAACAATGTAAGGGAAAAATAAATCCAGAAAGGGGAAAGGATATAAGGGAATCAAAAAAGGAAAACCAAAAAAAAGGTAAAGGGCAAGAGAAAAAGAAAACCAGAGAGAGAAATGTAAGTAAGAACCCAGAAACGGGAAATAGAAAGGGAAAGGGAGACCAGAAGGGGCAAAGGGGAAGAGGGAAACAAGTGAGAGCAACTACAAAGAGGTTAGGACGAAGGGAAGCCAGAAAGGGGAAAGGGAAAAGGGAAGCAAAAAAGAGGAAATGAGAAATAAGAAACCAGAAAGGGGAAAGGGAATCCAGAAAGGGAAAAGAGCGAAGAGAAAGAAGAAAGGGAAACCAGAACAATTCAAGGGAAAAGGGAAACTAGAAAGGAGAAAGGGGAAGAGAGAAACAAGGAGAGAAATCAGAATGAGGTTAGGAAAATGGGAAACGAAAACAGGGGAAAGAAAAACCAGAAAGGGAACAGAGGAAAAGGGAAACAAGAAAGGAGAACCAGAAAGAGGTAAGAGGGAAGTGAAACCAGAAAGGGCAAAGAGGAAAAGAAAAACAAGAAAGGGGAACCAGCAAAAGGTAAGAGAAAAAGGAAACAAGAAAGTAAAACAAGGAAAAAAGAAACAAGAGAAAGAAACCAGAAAGAGGTAAGAGAAGAGGGAAGGAAAAAGAAGAAGTGAGAAACAAGAAATGGGGAAAAGAAAGGGAAACCATAAAAGGGAAAGAGGTAAAGGGAAACAAGAAAGGGGAACCAGAAAGGGGTAAGAGGACACTGAAACCAGAAAGGGGGGAAAGAAAGAGAAAAATAAGAGAGGGGAACCAAAAAGAGGTAAGGGGAAAGGGAAACAAGAAAGGGAAAAAAGGAAAAAACAAACAAGAAAGGGGAACCAGAAAGAGGTAAGGAAAGAGAGGAAGGGAAAAGGGGAAGTGAAAAACAAGAAATGGGAAAGGAAAAGAGAAACCATAAAGGGTAAAGGGAAACCAGAAACGAGAAAAAAGAAAAAGGAAACAAGAAAGGGGAAGCAGAAAGTGGTCAGGAAAATGGGAAACTAAAAAGAGGAAAGGGAAAAAGGTAAATAAGAAACGAAAGCCAGAAAGAGGTAAGAGGAAAGGGGAAGGGAAAAAAGAAACCAGAAAGGGAGAGGGGGAAGTGAGAAACAAGAAAGGGGAACAGGAAAACAAGTGAGGAAAAACGGAAAGAGGTTAGAGCAAAGAGAAACCAGAAAGGGAAAAGAAAAAAAGGTACCCAGGAAGTTAAAAGAGGAAAATAAAAAATCAGAAAAGGGAAAGGCAAAGGGAAGTCAGAAAGGGGAAAGGGGAAAATCAAAACAAGAAAGGGCGAGCAGAAAATGATGAGGGCGCGGGAAACCAGAAACGGAAAAAGGGAAAAGGGAACCAGGGAGGGGAAGAAAGAAATCAGAAATCAGAAAGGGGAAAGACTAAGGGAAGCCAGAAAGAAGAGAAGGGAAAAGGGAAACAAGAAAGAGGAACCAGAAAAATGTAAGGGAAAAGTGATACCAGAAAGGGGAAAGGGAAAATTGGAACCAGGAAAGGGAAAGGGAAAATAAAAAACCAGAAAGGCAAAGGGAGAAATAAGATGCCAAAAAGTAGAAATGGAAGAAGATTCAATTTTTATAAAAAAAAAAATTCGACAAAAAATGAAATAGTTAAATTTTGATTAAAGAAAAAAGAAACAGTGTGTTGCAGTGAGAAAAAGGAAACTGAAAACAAGAAAGGGAACCCAGAAATATGGAAGGGAAGGGGAAACCAGAAAGGGGAAAGGAAAAAAGGGAAACCAGAAAAGAGGGAGGAAAATAGTAGAAGGATAAGGGAGAAAATGAAAAAGGGAAATGGAAAACAGAAAAGCAAGAGTTAATCCATCAAAGTTTCACATCTTCCGTGTTGCCTAATTGCCACACACTGTTTTTTTTTAATCAAAATTTAACTATTTCATTTTTTGTTGAAAATTTATTTTTTAACAGGAATTTAATCTTTTTGGTTGGAAATTTATCTATGTGGTTGAAAATTGAACTAATTTGTTGAAAATTTGTCTTTTTGGTAGGAAATTCCACCATTTGGTTGAAATTTAATATTTTTTTGGTAAAAGGTGCATTATTTTAGTTAAGGATTAATTTCTTTGTGTAAAATATTAATCATCTTGGTTCAATTTTATCTTTTTGTCTAAAAATAATTATTTCGGTTGAAAATTAGGCTATTAGGTTAAAATCAATTAAAAAATTTCAAATTTAATTAAAAATTTGTGTATTCTATTAAATGTTAATATTTTCTGTTATAAACTTAATCTCTTTGGTTGCAAGTTCATTTCTTTAATTAAAAATAATTTCCTTAATTGACTGAAAAATTAACTATTACATTTTTTGTCAAAAATTGATCTCTTTTTAATGAAAATTCAATCTTCTTGGTTCAAAATTCATTTGTTTGATTGGAAATTTAACTGCGATTTTAAAAATTTATCCATTTTGTGAAAAATTCATCTTTTTTGGCATAAAATTAATCTTTTGTGTTACGAAGTTAACCATAGGGCTAACAATTTATTCTGATGTCAAAACTTCATTATTCCAATTAAAAATTGATTTTTTTTCTATTTATTAAAAAATTTATGTATTTTGTTTGAACTTTGTCTTTTGTGGAAGAATATTAATTTTCTTAGTTGAAAAATCATCTTTTTACTGAAAATTAATCTTTTTAGTTAAAAATTCAAATTATTAGGTTAAGATCATTTTAAAAATTGAAATTTTGGTTCGAAATTCTTGTATTTTATTCAACAATTATATTTTTTGGTAGAAAATTAATCTTTCAAATTGAAAATTCATTTTTTTTATTGCGAATTATTTTTTTTATTGGAAATTAATTTTTTTAACTGAAAATGTAACTATTGCATTTTTTGTCAAAAATTTATTTTTCTAAATAAAAATTTATTCTTTTCTGTTAAAAATCTATCTATTTGGCTGAAAATTAAGCCACTTGGTTAAAAATTTGTCTTTTTCGCAGAAAAATCATTTCTTGGGCTAAAAATACATTTTTTTGGTTAAAGATTTATTATGTTAATTAAAAATCAATTTCTTTGCTTAGAAATTTGCCTATTTAGTTAAAAATTTGTTTTTTTGTTGAAAATTTGTATTTTAAAATGTAACCAATCCATGTTTGGTTGAATATTTATCTTCTTTACTTAAAAATTCAGCTATTTTGTTGAAACGTCTATCGTGGTAGAATATAAACCTTTTTGGTTAAACATTTATTGTTTTGCCTGAAAATTACTCTTTTTGATTGAAAATTAAACTATCAGGTTAAAATCATTTCAAAAATTCATAATTTGTTTAAAAATTCGTGTATTTTATTAAAAATTAATATTTCGGGTAGAAAATTAGTCTTTTTCGTTGAAAATTCATGTCTTTAACTAAAAATTATTACAATTATTAAACAATAATTTCTTTGCTTAAAAATTTAAGCATATTGTTGCAAATTCATTTTTTTTTGTTGATTTTGAACATTTGAATTTTGGTTAAAAATTTCTGTATTTTATTCAACATTAATATTTCTGGCAGAAAATTATTCTTTTTGGTTGAAAATTTTTTTTTTTTTATTAAAAATCATTTTTTTTATTGAAAATTTTTTTTTTTAATAAGAATTTAATTACTTAACTTTTTTTCCGAAAATTATTTTTCTTTTTATAAATTATATCTTCTTGGTTGAAAATTCATCTATTTCGTTGAAAATTGAAGTAATTTGTTGAAAATTTGTCCTTTTTATAGAAAATTCAGCTATTGGGTTGAAAATTAATTTTTTTAAGAATTATTGTTTTGATTAAAAATTATTATATTTGCGTTAATATTTACCTATAGAAAATAAATTCTTTATATTAAAAGTTAACTATTCTTTGTTTTGTTTAACATTTATCTTCTTCACTTAAAAAAATTCATCTTTTTGACTAAAAATTAAATTATTAGGTAAAAAGCATTTGAAAAATTAAAATTTTGGTTGAAAATACGTGACTTTTATTCAAAATTAATATTTTTTTGTAGAAAATTAATATTTTGAGTTAAAAATTTATTTTTTGGTTAAAGATTCATTATTTAAATTAAAAATTAATTTCTTTTTCTTTAATTTAACTATTTCGGTGAAAATATGTTTTTTCTTTGTCGTAAATAAATTTTTTATTTGAAAATGTAACTATTTGATTTTTTGTTGATACTTTATATTCTCCACTTAAAAATGCAGCTATTTGGTGAAAAATTTTTTTATTTTATTTAAACTTTGCCTTCTATGGTAAAATATTAATCTTCTCAGTTACAAATTCATCTTTTTATCGGAAAATAATTTCTTTTGCTGAAAATGAAAAAAGCAGGTTCAAATATATTTTTTAATTCACAATTTGGTTAGAAATTCGTGTATTTTATAAAAAATTAATATTTTGTGTAGAAACTTAATCTTTTTTTTGAAAGCTTATTTTTTTAACTTGAAATTTCTTTTTATTTACTGGAAATTGAACTATTCCATTTTATGTCGAAAATTTATTTTTTCTGTTACAAATTTATTTTTCTTGAATAAAAATTCATCTGTTTAGTTGAAGATATAACTACGTTGTTAAAAATGTGGCTCTTTTTGTTAAAAAATTCATCTTTTGTGTCAAACATTTAACTAGTAAGTCAAAAAATTAATTTTCTTGGTGAGAATTTATTATTTTCATCAAAAATTAATTTATTTGATCCAAAATTCAACTATTTTATTGAGAATTCGTGTTTTTTGTTGAAAATGATTTTTTTTATTTGAAAATTTAACCATTCCATGTTCGGTTTAACATTTCTCTTCTTCACTTAAAAATTCAGCTATTTTGTTTAAACTTTGTTTTTTGTGGTTAAATATTAATATTCTAGATTGTAAATTCATCTTTTTGTCTGAAAAATAATTTCTTTGGTTAGAAATTAAACTTTGTGGTTCAAATCTCCTTAAAAATTTTAATATGTTGGAAAACTCAAATATTTTGTTGAAAATTATTATTTTATGTAGAAAATTAAGCTTTTTATCTAAAAATTCCTTTTTTTAAATTAAAAAATTTTTTGTTTGTTTGAAATTAGACTATTTTATTTTTTGTTGAGATTTTATCTTTTCTATAGACGTTAAATTTTCTTTGCTAGAAATTGCTTTGTTTGAAAATTATTGTCTTGGTTTAAAAATGTACTATTTGTTAAAAATTAGATTTTTTTGTTGAAAGTGAAATATTTTTCCCGGAAATATAATTTTTTATTTTTTCCAAACATTTATATTGTTTAGTAAGTCTTAGTTTCTAAAAATAATTATTTTAATTTAAATAATGCAATAAAAATATCAAAAATGATCATTTTTCAACTTTTACAAAAATAAAACTTTTGATTTATATTTGACAATAAAGTTACTTTTGCTCATATAAAATACAAATTTCAAATCTGCTTTGTCTGTCGTACTTTTTTCAATTAGGGTAAGTGAAAGGAAATGGTAATAGGGGAAATAAGTGGAGTGGTAATAGGGGTAGTAGGGGAAGTGAGGGGAAATTATTATTAGATTTATTATTAGAAGAACCATATATTAAAGGTAAGTTTATGAAGAAAATATTGATAAAAACATGTAATACTTTTTTGAAAAACACTTGATTGTTAGTTTGTTTGCGCTTAATAATATACTTTAAAATTAATATATTTTTGTGATTACCTTGTCATAGGGTGACACAAAATTTATTTTCATTTAGTGAAGTTAGTTGCAAGAAGGAAACTAATCGATATTCCCATTATATTTTAATTTAGAAATAACTTTAAATAACTTTAAAATAACTTGTTTTATTTATTATATTTTAAATGAAAACAAAAATGATTTCCATTTTACCCTTCCCTTCATATAGGTAAATCATCTTCAATATCCTAAAATATTGTAATCCCTTAATATATTTTCAAATTTCTTGAAATCGCTTGACTTCTTTTGAAATATTTAAAACTTTCAAAATATTTTAAAATCTCTTAAAATCCGTTAAAATCCCTTAGAATTCCTCAAAAATCCTGTTTAATATGTAAAAATGGTTCTAAATTCTTTAAAATCCATTAAAATCTATTGAAATCGTTTTGAATGTCTGGAATTCTGATTGAGCTTCTGGATGTCCTTCAAAATCTTAGAATTTTTCTGTAATTTTTCTGTAAATTTGTTGATTCTCACGCTTCGCGCTCGATAATATGTTTATCTCGCGCTTTGCGCTCGATAATGTATTTTCCTGGCGCTATGTGCTCGGTTTTTGTACTCCCTCCTTATTTTTGCACAGACCTTTCAAAATTAAAGGTCAAAGAATTATATACAGTTATTTGGTGATTTTGAACTCTCTTTTGTTAAAACTCCTTTGGCTTTAACGAACATATTTTCATCACGTATCTCGTGCTTCGCACTTGATTTTGGCCACAGTGAGAACTTTTCTACATTTAGTTCGGCTTGAATATATCAATTGTATATTATATTCATTTATGTACCTCGGTCTGAAATTGCTAATTCTGATATTGCAAAATAAAGTGCAAATTTTATTTTTTATGATTACTTTAAAATTAGTACCTTATTTTGTATTAATTTTTATTTTCTGCTACACTTAAAAATGTATCATTATAATAAATTCATATTATTAAAATTTATAATATGCATTTATATTGGAAAATATGTATATATATTGTCTTGTTTTTACAATTAAAAAAACTGCGCCTCCTTTAAAACAACAATTTTGTCGATTAAAACTTCATTGCACCTTGTGTTGTTTTTGACTCAAAAACTTTTTTTGTTAACACAATTCAAAGTTCGTACTGGAATAAAAAAAGACTTTTTCATTCGTGATGCTTTAATTAACCTATTTGTATTTTGTTATTTTTAATTCTTCTATGAGAAAGCAAACATATTTTCTAATTAATTATAATGAGGGAACATAGTGCTCATTTGATGAGCACTGTAAAATTGTAAATACAAAGTGGAAACACCCGAGATAAAATTCGCAGCTAGTTTTGAAAATAGCATTCATAATTTGAAGAATGACAGATAAAAACAAAACAAAACTTCCCTAGTTATACATATAAATTTATTTGGTGCCATATATTTTAAAAAAAGTGAAAGAGCCTTTTTCGAGAAAAGTCATTTCTAAACAACTTTTTTCTTAATATTCACTTCTTTTTTCGGTAGTTTTTGAAAAAATTGGAAATTTTTTTTTTTTTTTACAAAATGTTTTTTTTTTTAATAGAGAGAAATTATTTACCAGAAGCAAAATTTAGATAAGATGTTGTCTATAATAGCAACAATCCACTTAAAAAAATATTAATAGTGGCCTTTTCGAAAAAATTAATTTTCAAATTTTTCCGAAAAACCGCTGCCTTTTCATTCTTCAAATCTTTTAAAATCGTGAAAAATCTTCTGAAGTTTTATGTATTTCCTCCAAATCACTTCACACTTTTGAAGCATCATTAGAGTTCCTTAAAAATTTTTCAAAATTCATATAAATACTACCGTATCTATTGAAATTCTTAAAAATCCCGTATGTTTTTTTTTTAATATTTCAAAATCTTTTTATATTCTTTGAAATCTCTTACAATCCTTTTTTCAATCTGCGAAAATCGTTGTAAATGCCTCAAAATAAAATGGTAGCAGGTCATTTCTATGAAATCCTTGGATCTTTCTTAATATTTTCAATGGATTAAATTTAAGAAATTTTTGAAGTGAAACTTTTTTTTGGATGCGAGTGAATTGAAAAAACATACGACGTACGCGCAAGACAACCTCCCTTTTTGTTTTGTGCGGCTATTCGCAGTTGCTCTTCTCTTCTCAGCTGGATTCTCTTCGATACCCCCACTACACCACGCTAAGCTAACATAAACTCTGTCTCCTTCAACGCTTTTTCTAAGAAATGATCGCCATAAGATGAACAAATCTTGTTAGAACTATTTCTAATGCTCATGTGCGGACTGAAAAAATGAGGTAACCTACCTGTCTCAATATGCAATTTTTCCACTCTCTCTATCGCTTTTTCCTTTTAATTTCCTCTTCTCTCACCCCGTTTTTTATTAAATAATTAAGGAAATAAAAAAGGGAAAAAGGAAACCAGAAAGGGTAAAGGAACAGGAAAACCAGGAAGGGGAAAGGATAATGAAAAACCAGAAAAGCAAAAGGAAAAGGAAAACGAAAAAGGGAAAAGAGAAAAAGGAAACCAGAAAGGGGAAGAGGGAAATAAAAAGCAAGAAAGGAGAATAGGGAAACAAGAAACTTGAAAGGGAAAAAATAAGAAGCGAAAGAGAAATCTGAAAAGGGAAAGGAAAAGGGCAAGCAGAAAAAGAAAAGGAAAAGGAAAATCATAAAGGGAAAAAAGAAAGGAAAGCTAGAAAGGAGAAAAGAAAAAGAGAAACTAAAAAGGAAAAAGTGGAAACAAAAAGGGCAATCGGTGAGGGTTAAGCGGAAAAAAACCAGAAAGAGGAAAGGGAAACTGGAAAAAGGAAAGGCGATAAGAAAAACTAGAAAGGCGGAAAAAAAATCTCAGCCAGAAAGGGGAAGGGGAAACCAGAAAAAAGAAAAGGAAAAAGAAAACCAGAAAGAGGAGAGGGAAAATGAGAAACCAGATAGGGGAAAGGAAAAGAAAAGCCAGAAAGGTAAACGGTAAAAAGCGAAAGAGAAACCTGAAAGGGGATTGAAAAAGGGCAAGCAGAAAAAGAAAAGGAAAAGGGCAATCATAAAGGGGAAAGAGAAAGAAAAACTAGAAAGGGCAAAAGAAAAAGGGAAACTAGAAGGGGTAAAGTTGAAACAAAAAGGGCAATCAGAAAGGAGTAATGGAAATAGAAATCAGAAAAAGAAAAGAAAAAAAACATTAAGGCGAAAGGAACAATAAAATCACAGAAAGAGTAAAGGGAAATGAGAAAACAGAAAGAGGAAAGTGAAACAAAAACCAGAATGAGAGAAAGGGAAAATATATAGAGAAAGAAAAATTCAAAAGGGAAAAGGGAGAAGGAAAACCAAAAAGGGGTAAAAGAAAGAGAAACAAGAAAGGGGAAAGGAAAAGGGCAACTAAAAAGGGAAAAGGTGAAAGAAAAACCAGAAAAGAGGAAGAGAAAAGGAAAATCAAAAAAGATAATAGAAAAGGGCAACCAGAAAGGAGAAAGGATATATGAAAATACAGAAATTTAGAAGGAAAACAAAAACGATAAAGGGGAAAGGGGAAAAAGGAAAAATAGAAAGAAGAGAGAATAAGGTCAACCAGAAAAGTGAAAGGGAACCCAAAAAGGGGAAAGGAAAAAAAACAGAAAGAAGAAATGGAATAAAAAAGGGGAAAGGAAAAGGGCAACCAGAAAGAAAAAAGAAAATAGGAAATTCACAAAAGGGAAAAGGGAAAAAGAATACCAGAAAAGGGCAAGGAGCAATGAGAAACCAGAAAAGGTAAAAAAAAATGAGAAACTAGAAAGGGGAATGAAAATAGAAAACCAGAAAGCGGAAAAGGGAAAATAAAAAAGGGAAGGGAAAATCACAAAGGGAAAAGGGAAACCAAAAAGGGGAAGCAAAATGGAAAACAAGAAAGAGGAAAGGAAAAGGGCAACTAGGAAGATAAAAGTAAAAGGGAAACTAGAAAGGGGAAAGAGGAAAGAAAAACCAGAAAAGGGGAAGAGAAAAAGGAAATCAGAAAGTAGAATAGAAAAGGGCAACCAGAAAAGTGAAAAGGAAATATGAGAATACAGAAATTCAGATGGAAAAGAAAAACCAGAAAGGAGAAAGGGAGACAAGAAAAAATAAAAAGAGGAAAGAAAAGGGTCAACTTGAAAAGTGAAAGTGAAACTAAAAGGGGGGAAGGAAAAAAGGAAGCTAGAAAGGGGAAATGGAATTAGAAAGAGGAAAGGAAAAGGTCAATCAAAAAGAAAAAAAAGGATAGAAAGTTTACAAAAGGGGAAAGAGAAAAAGAAACCCAGAAAAGGGAAAGAGGCAATGAGAAACCAAAAAAGGTAAAACGAAATATGTTTGGGTATCCTGAGACCTAAATCCGGCTCTGGAGACAGTAATAAAGTAGTTATGAAAATAGGTTTTA
>JAUELO010454004.1:0-12955 GCA_032357855.1 Amphibolips quercusostensackenii | reverse complement strand
TGCAGTTCTGATAGGGTAAACCCGGTACTAGAATGAGTTGTCACAATAAAAAAAATTTCAATGTCTGGTAGGTGCTTAGCCGATCGTGTGTAAAAGTCCAAACACAACGTTCTGAATAATCGCCTTAGCTCCCTTATCACTCCTTCAGTAGGATTATTCTGTGGATCTCGTATGGAGAAAAAAACAGTTTGAATTCCTTTATTTTACAATACATTATTCTATACTATAAAAGTGGACTTAGTTTCATTATCAAAAAGTATTCTACCCGGTTCTCTCACTTCAGAAACATAAGACTTCAGAATTTTATTTAGTGCCGTTGCAGTAGTAGATCTTTTTATCGCATATAGTCTTACAAATTCAAATACGCATCGAACACTACGAGAATATGTTGCATTCCACCAGTCGATCCAGTAAAGGGCCGTAAAAATCAATCGTAACAAAGTCTCCAGGTCTACTAGATCTTACCATTTGATATTCTTCTTCCATTTTATAATTGATATATTTCACTTATTAACAGAGATCACATGATATAACAAACTGTTTTATATCGCAACTCATAATTTTCCAATAATAGTTTTGTTTCATATACATTAGCGTTTTAGAAACGCCTGGATGACACAGCTTCAAATGAATTATATTTATGATTTTATTAGCTAGAACTTTAGGTAAACAAATCTGCCAACTGCCACTGATTTTTTCAATTCAAAATAAGACATCGCAGTGAAGGATAAAGTATCTATTTTTTTTAAATGTGCTTAATAATTCGTCTCACGTATTAATCATTTAGCTGTAGTTTATTTTGCTTAGGGAAAATTAATTCCTTGTGGTCAGTTACACTAGTAAATTTTCTATTAAGCAAGTAAGTTCGAAATTGTATGACTGAGTAGACAATCGCCAACAATTTTTTCTCAGTACTAGTATAATGAGATTCAGCGATATTCAAGCATCTTATAACCAATGATACTAGTCGGTGATTCCCGTTACCAACAATTTAATATAAGATTCCGCTTACACCTTTGTTGGATGCCTTAGTCTGTAGTCGAAGAATAGCGCCAGGTATAGCGTGACTTAAAACGATCTTATCTGCGAAGTAATTTCTTAAATTTTCAAAATTCGCACTATGTTTTTTTTTCTACATCCAAGGCGTTTTATCTCTGAATCATTTATAAAAAGGGTCTACAAAATGCGAGTGCTGGACAATAAAATGACGATAATAATAACAAATCCCTAAAAACTTTTGCAATTGTTGCTTGTTTTGAGGATCCGGGCAGTTTCAGATTGAAGTCAGACGATCAGAATCAGGTTTAATAACATCCACATACAGAGAGAAACCAAAGAATTTTACCAAGCTTTCACAAAAAACCGACTTATCTAATCTCAAGATACAATTCTGACGTTATAATTCTAAAAATACTAAATTTGATAAATGTTCATTGAAACTTCAAGACGTAGCAATCAATAAATCATTTATGTATCAAGTAAGAAAAGAATTGAAACTTTCACCCAAAGCATACTTAAAGGCTCTCATGAATCCCGACCCGGTAGTTTTGATCCCAAAAGGCATCCGGCAAAATTAATACATTTTTGATCCAAATACGAAGGCCGTATATTTCCTAGACTCCCTGAGTGATGGTATCTGCCAATACTCATTAGCCAAATCAGTCGTGGTCATATGATTTACGCTATGATATTTTTGCAATAATTATTCTATCAAAGGCACAGATTTATGTGCGGATTCGATTATTTTATTTATGAAACAAGCATCTAGGCGAATTCTGGTTCTTTTGTCCTTCTTTATTGCAATTCTTAGGGGGCTACAATATAGACTAGAACTCCTGCAGAAAGCATCAACACTAATTCCTTTTCAGCGGTTTCGCGGTGAGCAAATGGTACCAGATATGTTTCATGTACATATTTTGTATAATGTTTTATTTAAAATTCATACTCATACGTGCCGACATAGCCGTTTTTGAGCCAAAATAATTCTTTATATCTACTGATCACTTGTATAAACAATTGCTCTTCCTATTGAGGTAAATCTCTAAGTTGATTGAACGCGATCGCTCGAACGTCGTCCACGTAAACATCGTCCTCGCATTCAGTGTAAAGTCTTAATGACTCCATAATTTCTAAATCAGAAAATTCATAATGCCTTCAAC
Organism: Amphibolips quercusostensackenii; assembly: GCA_032357855.1. Lineage (NCBI taxonomy): Eukaryota > Metazoa > Arthropoda > Insecta > Hymenoptera > Cynipidae > Amphibolips > Amphibolips quercusostensackenii. Next base: position 10,796 of record JAUELO010454004.1, on the reverse strand, counting down.
AAAATTACAATCATCGTTACTCGACATCGATATTTCCTGGAGTTGTGGGTAATGCACGTAAAAATTGTTTATCAGGGACCCATAACTTATTTCGTAATAATCCCCTTAAGCTGTAATTAAAATAGCTAACGATATTATCAATATTATTGCAAGTCTGTAAATTCTCAGTAGATATTGAGGGGACTTCATGACGCATAATAATTTCAATCTCAAAATGTTTATTATTAGTAACATAGTCAGAAGTTTTATTGACAGCAACATATAAAGGACAAACTTTTTTTAAACAGATATCACCAGGATTAATTTTATCAATAAAATGACTAATACATGTATCATTCACAAAAATATCATCATAATTATATTCAAGAATAAATAAATTATGATCACTTTCGCTTTGAGACGTGACCTGATTCTGATAAGAATTTAATTGCAATTCATAAGTATCAAGCGAAGGACAACATCGATGACTAAAATTTCCAACCTGAACAATTTGAATGTGAGTGTAATCACTATCGTGTGTGGACAATATTTTTTTGAACGGCACTCTAATATATCAGATCAACTTGCCAGAAACTATTTTATGATTTACGCTCACTGTTAAATTTCCAAAATCCAAAATTACTTTATTTTTTACTAGCCAGTCATTACTTAAAATCAAGTTATTTGAGAGTCTTGGCACAGCAAGAAAAATCAGAGAATACTCATCAGTTCCAATATGAACATCCAAACGAATTTTTTATTTTTTTATTTTAGTAGCTTTCATTCCAACAGCTGTCAGAAAAAGTACATCTGTAACTGGTAATTTAAGTGAAGCATCACGTTTCGACAAATAGTTATGCAAGTTTTCTGAAATGCACGTTAGTTTGCTACTAGAATAGATTAACAATGGAACAGGGAAATTCAACATTGATGAAATGAGACGCGGACACTGTGGTAATTTTGGTAGGAATTTCAACTCTGTGGACATATTAGGATGTGTTACAGCTTCCTTTCGTTTAAATTATACATGTGATTTGGTAATAGTAAGTGTGGCACGTTTATATCAGGCAAGTGAACAGTTTCGCTCATTTTTCTGATTCGCAGTAGTGTTTACTGAATTAACTCTAGGTAAATAAAAAAAGGCAAAGTTGTCGTTTCTTGCGAAATGATTATGAATAAGCACACGTCCACACGCTCTGCGTATTGTAATTTAAACCCTTATTACGAGCCTCTATGTTACAAGTCCTGAATTTGTCTTCATTTTGATTATCGATCTGCTTGTTTTCGTTAAAATTGCCCTGCTTCGAATTTCGTTGACGTTTGCGTATATTTTTAAGTTTTTCGTAAGTTAAATCTAAGTGAGATAATGCTTGACGAACTTCATTTGTATCCGAACAATGGATAATAACGAAAGATTTTCGTACTTGAAATGGCATCTGCTGTATGATCAGACAATTAATTTAATATTGGTCAGGTTGTGTTTAGAAATGTCGGGCATCTTTTATTTGAGATAAAAAGTAACCTAGCAGAGACCTGAGACTAGAATCATGCCTTTTTGCAAACCATTTTGTTTAAATCTTAGCTTGTATTAGGACAGAAAAATATTTGCGTTCAAAAGTTTTAAAAAAATTTTGATAATTATTAGATTCATGTCGATTAATTGCAAGCCAAATTTTTGCTTGACCTTGCAGAGCGCTATCAACAACTATAAGTTTACTTTGTTCACGTGTTTGTTTAGATTTAATGTAACTGTCCAAAGCTTCTAAAAATTCTTTCCGATTTCTGGATTGGTAAAACTTAGATACAGAGGGTTTCAATCTGATATTAATCAATTGCAGACCTTCTAATAAATTGTTTATAGCCTGTATTTTAGCATCCCCCTGTTGCGGTAGTAGTTGATGCTGCTCATTTTTTTAAAACCTAATTTATTTGTCATTTTGACGTTCGCTGGGCTGACGAAGTCTTTTGATTTTTTCGCGGAATTGGTCAAAGGCGTTATTAACCTCGTCATTCGCCTTTTCATCTACAGACATCTCGATTGATGAATTACAACGATGAAAGAATCTAACCTTTGACTATGACTTCGTCTGCGATCAGTTTCTAAACGTTCATACAGAGGGAAACCACTCGATCTGGTATTAATTGAAGCAGTGTTATTACTCATTGCTATATCTCTGATTAATTTTTAACACTAGTCTTTATTTTAACATTTGGAAATACACTCTGTTGACCTTCAGAAGTGTTATGCTGACGTGATTCTTAATTTTAATTTTATCAGTAAAATTGATTTGATCTAATCATGCGAACTCAGTAATAAAATCAATATCTGGCAATATCACATATTTAGTCGATTGAGAATTCGTGAAAATGAAACAAAAATTCATTATACGAAATATAGGACAAAATTGCTGATGAGCTGTACCAATCTAAGATGATCTATTAATAAAAATAATCTTATATAAATTTCACAAACGCATGTGAGTAAATGATTTTAATATAACATACGGTACGAATAGATCACAAATGAATCTGATAACATTCATAAAAAACTTAAGGACATGGTAAAATAAATCAGGTCAGGCAATTTATCATATAAAAACAAGCACATTAAAATTACGCAAAACTTACATTCGTTATAAAAGACAAATTCGACAACGCCGATATAACGATCATAATGAAATATTCGGTTGCTCTCTATATCTAATCGAACGATGGTTGATTTGCTTTGCAGAGATGGTGTTGCACTGACACTACATTCATCAAAAATTTTTCGAAAATCTGATCGTTGATAAGCTCGGCGTCACAGAACCACCATGGTCCTGGTAGTCAGCACACTCAGCTGGCCTCTGTGTCGGTCCCCTATTTTTATTAGGTCACATAAAAAAATTTGACAATTATAGTTGCGCATTTTCAAGGAAACGTCTGCGCTTTTGCACACTTTTGAGGAATACTAAGTGATTGGAGATTGTCTGAAACTAGTCTAAGACATTTCAATAAATTTACTTGTATAGGAATTATTCAAAATCCAGTGTGGTTGTCACAAACGATTCTCATGATTTGCAAACAATAAATTGTAAGAGATTTTAATGAATCATCAAATTACTAGATTTGTAAAAAAATTGAACAGATTTTGAATACTTAAATGGATTCAAGAATAACCTAAAGGCATCATGAAGTCTTAAGATACTCTAGAGGATTCTTAAGATTTGAATATAATTTTTAACGGTTTGAAATAAACCGCTTTCTTTTAGCTTGTCTACATTTCACATAAATTCTTTCAATATTTGTGTTTGATTTATTCTGATGCTAATTACCCTATACTAGTTTTCTATATAATGATTTTCATCAATCAATTTTCCATGATAGCAAAAAATAATGCAAAAAACTAATTGTAAAAAAATCATTATAGGGTTATACTAATTTTTTAATATTTTCTCGTATAGGAACAATCTGTGAGTAGCAAAAGAATAATGTGGTTATTTCTTTTGCTTCCTTATAGAGAAAGCTTTGTAATGGTAACATGTTCTAAAATATTCATATTCATTTGATTAAACGATACTTAGTTTAAAAATGTCTAAGACAATGTCCTAAGAAATTGTCTGGACGTGTGAGGCTGTGTGTGTGAATGTGTGTGTAGGTGTGTGAGTGTCGATGTATGTGATATGTAGGGATGTGTGCATGTGTGCATGTCACACTTTTTTGTAAACGCGATAACTTAAAAACGGTTGCAGATGAATTGATAAAATTTGAAAAGCTTATTTCCATCGCCAATATTTTAAAACTGAGCAGAGGATTTCTAAAAATATCAATTGCATTTGGTATAGCACTTTATAATATTTTAAAAATCAGATTTTTTTAATAGTCAAACTTTTTTCATAACATAATTCAAAATTAATGCAAGAAAATAAAAAATTCCTTGGTTCGAGACAAATCGACTGACCTATGATGTTAATATATTTTATCAAAGAGTGAGGAAATTATGGTCACTAATATTAAATTAAAAATCAATTTTTATAGTGAAAATTCTTTTGTTATCATAATTAAGAGTTGATGAGAGAATAGAAAAGATGTGTCGATTTAAGGTGAATCGATTGTCCTATAATGTTAATACATGTTATTGAAGAGTAAGAAAGCTATAAAAATTCACAATATTTGAAAATACGATTTTTCATGGTAAAACTTTTTTCTCTAGCATAATTGAAAGGTGATGCAAGAATATAGAAGATTTCTTGGTTCAGGACGAATCAATTGACCTACAATATTTAAATATTTCATCAGAAAATAAGGAAGTTGTCGTAATTTATATTGTTTCAAAAATCAATTATCACATCGCGTCTATAAACGTTTTAAATATATTAAAATTAATTCAATTTAAATGAACAATTTTTGTTTCTAACTTTTTTTCCTACCTTGTGCCGCTTTTCTACAATTTTATTAACAAACTTTGATTGAAACTTTTTACGATTCGTAGCTTGTATGGCTTTTTGAAAATTCTTCTTTTTATTAATAATGTTAATTTCACGAATAAAAAAAACTACCCATTCTATTGAAAAGCAATAAATAAAAAAATATTAAACTTTTTTTAGGTAAACAACTTTTGTCTGTTAACTTTTGTTCGTACCTTGTGCCTTTTTCAAATACTTTTTATTTTATTTTTAATGTTATTTTTTAAAATTAAATTAAACAGTTCTTATTTTATCAAATAAAACCAATTATAGTAAAATAGCTCTTTTTCCGATAAACAACTCTGGCTATTCACTTTTTTCGTAGCTTGCGTCGTTTACTAGATTTTTTCATATCTAATGTTGTTTTTCACGAAAAAAACAAAAATCGCGCGTCTCATCAAAAAATTAATTCATAACAAAGAAGCCTTTTTGTGTGCAGATTTCTTGTCTTTACATATTTTTTTTCTATCTTGTACAGTTTGACAAAAAAATAAAATTTTTGAATTTTTATTATTTTTGTGCGATCAAAATTTGAATTCACGAGTTTTCAGAAACATTTGAAAACACTGTTATTATAATATTGTAGGGATTTTGAAAAGAAATGTTTCTGATTTTACGAGTTTGTTTTATATTATGCGTTGTTTGGTTGAAATTTTCATTTAATCTTTTTTTTCGAATTTTGAAAATGCTGTGAGTCTAATCATTTTCTTTTTATCAGAAAAAGCCGTGAAAATAAATTGTTTAAATTATTTAATTTCTATGAAAAATGGGCCATAGAATTTGTTAACGTGAAAGAAATGGTCTTAAAAATTTTGTAAATTCTTAAACTTTTTTAATTTTTATCTAAAATATCTCGCTCAAACTTGGCCGTCAGTTTTCGACATTTAACAATGGTAACAAAGAGTAATTCAATAGATTATTGTATTGAAAATTTATTGTGCTTACAGACAGGCACTAATACAGATGTAAATATAAAAATACATGCAAACTCACATGAAAAAATGCATACATTTGACGAAGAAGGATGGGGGGTGGAGGTCAAATTTTACACAAATTTAATACCGTCTCTGATGAGGATGTAAAAAAGTATTTCTTTAGTATTTTTAATTATATGTTATAAATTATCATTATTTTTAGAGAGCAAGACTTTAGACAAATTTTAACATACAGAAAACGCTTGCCTGACAAATATTTGTCCAAGAATGTTTTTTTACGTACCATTAATAAATAATTAAAATTCATTAGCTTCTCAAGATAAAACTATTCGCACACGTGCATAAGTTCAACCTAAACTAAATTGATGAGTTGATACTTATTTAAATTTATCATTTCATCAAGGCCTGCAATAAAACATACGAGATTTAACTGCTACGTGTCTTTCAAATTCTGCGTTAACCAGTTTTTTCTACATTAAAAAAAATGAGGACCCTTCATACTCTTGCGTTAACTCTGGCCGCCATTTTAAATTTTATTGGTAAATCAATAATAAATTATCAATATTTTTAAATATTTTTTTATAGCAAGTATAATGCAATGTCTATTATACAGTAACTAATTTAAAATAATATGTGAACTATGGGATAAAAAGCAATTAATTATCATTATAGATATCATATCCGGGCTACTTGAGTTTAATAATAATTTAAAGAGACACTTATCTTAACCAGTGCTTTGAGCCAAAACAAAAACATTGTAAATATAATTTTTGACTTCTTTTTCTCGAAATAACAATTAAAAATTTTTATTTTTATTAAAATTATGGAAAAATAAATCAAATGTGTTATTTCTTCACATTAAAGTTACTACTCGTACATACGCTATATTGGTCGAGGCAACTGAACGGATTTACAGGTTTTACGATTCCCTTCTATCATTGTGTGAATAAAGTTGACAATATTGTACAATAGCGTTCATATACTAAACTTTTTACAGTTATATGCTTCTTATAACTTCATATAAAAAAATGTACACAACATTTACAATTGTTATGAAAACTTTTATTTACAGTTGATGTCTTTTTTGTCTTTCCACAGAAATATCATCAGGTATGCCGCCTAAAACAAGGGACTTTCTGACAAATTTTGGCATCAATTGTGAACATGTGAATGCTCAAGGTACTAAATTAAACATAATCAATAACGTTTTTTTTACTTATTTTAAAGTGAGTTTTCGCCTTAAAAGCTTACCAAATTTACAGTACTTCATGTCGTAAAGTATATCCGCAAACACATGCTTGCACGTTATTAGTATCCCACAAAGTTTTTCAGAAAATATAATTTCATACCGAGACATTGAATGGAAAATCGCTGTTTTTCTAATTCTTTAAAAAAAGAACAGTGTGCTGCTTTTTCTGTTATCAGTTTATCAATTTAATTATATTCATTATATGCATAAGAATAAGTTAATTGGTATGAATTTTCTTTATAGCTTTTCATTTTATAATGTATTCATTATTTATTGTGCGTATTCTTTTAATATCTTTTTACACCAGCTTAATTTCAGTCTATTCAGTCGAGGGACAATCCTAGCAATAGAAAGAATTAAATAGGTTTTTTAAAGAATGCACTGGTCAAAAAAATGTGACTTATGTGCTCATGGAATAAGATATGTCATTTTCAGAGTAGTTTTTGGTGCTGAATCCGAACCTAAGCTTTATTTCTCTGTAGCACGTCAGGTTTTCGAGATCTTTTGATTGAAGTTTTTTTTTTTGAAAAATCACAAATTAGAAGATAGAATGTTGTAAAAAATTTTTTCAATAGAAATTAATATATGATTTCGATGCATTTTTGAATGCCAAATCCAACGGCGGTCTTGCTTATGTGATATCATAGACGGTTGCCGAGATAATCTAGAAAAACTTCTAAGAGTTGCCAATTTAATAGCTAACACGTACTTGATGCGAATCATTGTACTGTATCTGGTATTTCATTGTACCACAATCTTCAATATCTGTAAATTTCACACTATCCACGAAGCTTATCATTTTCTAAATGTTAACAGTATTTAATTCTTTGGAATCTTGAGCAGGTTTTATTCACGCAGGGGGCACACAGGCGCTTGACACGTCATACAAAGGATCAGTCGAGGGCAAGTGTACATAGCGCATGCGCTACTTCCCTCTACTATAACGCATGCGCAACTCCTCTCTCTACGTCACATGCAACAGCTCTGAGCTTTCCTGCGTATCGTGGTTCGTGCTGTTTTTATTTCATGCTAGACCTCTGCGGAGTCACATGTATGCTACCTACACTCTGAAACTATAACTCAATTCTATTGAACCGCTGATTGTGAGCTATCGTTTGACACTCATTTTGCAACAATAGCAAAATAGAGCGTAGTTGCAAAAATCATATCGGTAGCTTTTGCTACGTTTGCCGTATTATTGGCCTACAAAAACAGAGACAAAAAATTTTTTCTGCAATGCGAAAAGGTTACGAGATTTTTTTTTTAGATTAAGGCCGAAAGAGGAGAAAAATAATAGATACATAACAATTGCTGCTTGACTTGTGCCATTTCATTGAGGTCAGTATATCGTAAGAATTTCGATCATATCTTCACTTTTTCTTCCCCTCCTTCTTGAAAATAGCAACAAGCCCATGCCTGCACCTAATAAGTATCCTACTCAGTTGTTTAAATTTCCTTCGAAACTTCTCATTTTATTATGCACTCATTATTCATCATGCTTTTTTTAAAACTTTTTCTATCAGTTTGATTCCAATAGATTTATTTTTATCTTTTGACCAGGTACAATATTGAGCAGAATTCATTTTACTTTATTATCTTTTAACAAGACCACTTCAATGATACATTCTTTGTTTATTCGAGGGACAGTCTTAGAATAAGAGTTACATCCATATATGTATCAATCAACTCTTTTGCCTCTATGTCCTCAAGATTTGAAACCGTTATTGAAAATTTCTTATAGATAAAGGTAAATGCTGTTTAAAATATTTCGGTTCTTAATTTGTCTCTGTCATAATAATTTATAATGACCTGAGGCTAGTACGTTTCTCTAGTAATAATAAAAAAATGATCACGACTATCTGTATCTTGACTATCCTCTGTACGATCATTAACATGATTTTTATAAATCTCATATGGGATTATGAAAGACTTTATGAATTTACAAGCGATTCAAAAGGATTTTTCTGGATTGCAATGGAATTAAAGAATTGCATGGATATTGCATGTGATAACAAGAGATCCTAAAAAATTGGTAGTGATTTTGAGAGACTGTATTAGATTCTATTGGATTGCATATGATTTTTTAATAAAACATCAGATTATAAATTATTGCACAGTATTTCAAAGAATTGAATTCGTTTTGAAAGAATTGCACTAGATTGAAAAGGATTGTTACTTGATTACTTTGGTATTGTTTCTTCTGATTCGAAGATTAAGATTTGACCCGAAAAGAAATGTAACATTTTCTTTATTTCCTTCTTTGTATAATGTTGCGATTCTGGTCCAAGAAAAGAGATTCGGTACTGCTCTCCGACGATGACAATAATATGATACAATAGGTGAAATATGCCGAAATGAAACGGTTTAAAATAACCTGATTTCACATAAGCATACAATCCTGGAAAGAGTTATCATAGAGTTACAAAATGTTCATTCAGAAAGGGTGAAAAAGAAAATAATTACGCTATCAAGTGACTTGCAAATTCCTGAGCAGAAGAGTTACACAGGTCACATGTACAAAACGATCGACAATCGACGCCAAAGGGTCGAATCAGACGCCCGGAGCAAACCCGAACTTCTCTTAATATTGTTGATCGATTGACAATACTACTCAATCCTGATATGTAGCTTAGGATTTAGCAATCTGGAGAAAGGAATATTATTTATATTATAATTTTTTTCAATTCACCAGGTAATTTTGAAAAATATAAATTATGGTGCTCTCACTACGCATCTCGACCAGTCTTGTCGTGGAGTGATCTACTAGCATTGGATGGCTACTAGCTTATCCTTGAGTAACCCATTCTCATGGGGACACAAGAATGCCAATGCAAAAGTTCGTCACGTTGCGACAAACCGGCTCTAAGGGGTAAGTAAGTAAGACGACACATGGCATGTTTTTTCATCTTCCCAGCCTAATTTGTATGAGCAACCTGTTTCCATACAAAAACGCATACAGTGTGGTCCATTATAATTGATAAAGGGGCATTCCTTTTATTTATTTTGTTTTGATGAAGAAAACCAAGAACATAGCAATTAGTAATATTCTCAAAATGAAATCTTGAGTTTTCTGATTCAAAAATAGAAAACAAGGACACTGAAAGCCAGAATTTTTCTGAAAAAAAGGAAACAAATAGGCTTTTGAAATCACGCCTAAGCTTTGGTTTTTCGAAGAGGAATAATAAAAATTAATTTTAAGAAAGCAAGACTAATTTCTAGGCAAATATTGCACATTTAATTTGTGTAAAATACAGTCTTGCAAATCAATTCTTTATTTAAACAAATAAGAGGAGTCTTCATTTTGCTATAAAAGGGGAAAAAATGAGTTAGATGATCGCATAAATAATAATTGAGTAGGGTTGGAATATCCAACAGAACCAATCTAAGCAAAATTTTCAACGTCGTAATCTGATTCTCGCTTCTGTGATCTCACTTCTCTTTTCGCTACAAAAATATAACTTTGCAAAACCAACAATAAAATTCTTCGAGGTGAAAGTAACGATCGACCCGGAAGTCAGAGACAATTACGTAGCAATAGGGTTTCTGGTTCAGAATTATTTTAAAATCAAGCGGCTAAAAATTAAAAAGAGTGAAGTACAATTCTGACGTAAATTGGGAACCTGAATTAATTGACATGGTATCCTTTGACATTTTTGTAAGAAATAAATTGGTTTGTTCCAGATTTATCGTCCTAGCAGGATTGGCACCGACGTGCATACTTGGCACTAGTTTCCTAAACAGAGCAAATTAAAAGTCGAACGATCCTTAACTCATGATTAATTTTTTATGAGATGGAAAAGTCGAAACAAACATATTAAAAAATAAAATCTAAAAAAGGGGCATAAGGGAAATTTTGTCTCTGAATTCGGGCATCAATAGTCTTGAAAACATGTTGATTTTATAATAAGATGAAGAACAATGATACAATGTAATTAATAAACATTATATTTTAAAGGGAAAAAAAGAATAATGTTACAGGAAGAAAATGCAAAACGAAAATTTAATTCTCTGTTTCTTGTTGCAGATTTGCCTGTTGCTAATGCTTCTTGTTCACAATCTTGTTCTTCTCCTGAAAGATCTCTTTCTGCTGCTATAATTGATTCTCAGAGTTCTTTGGTCAGGTCTTCTCCACCCGAGCCTTCTCCTCGTGCCAGGTCTAGATCTCCTCCTGTCGGTCATTCTCTTCCA